>JAJLXP010000090.1:0-54804 GCA_030674255.1 Hansenula queroliae | reverse complement strand
CCAGCCCTTAGCGCTGTGTTTATCCATTGAATTTCAATAGCATGCTATATGTGTCACTATGGGATGGTAAGGCTATGTTGAGAGAGCAGCTGATGGTCGCTGACGCCATGTTCCTTTCTATTGTTCACTTGTCCTAGTTTTGTTGTTGTTGGCGTACCAGTTCGCAGGGCGCTAGAGTTTCCAACAGCACTAGAAGTATCTGGAAGCATACACATGATGAGGCTATAGCGGTTCAGGACTCTCTTCAACTTGGCTTTGATGTTTGTTATTCACTTCTGTCTCCTATAATATTGGATTGGAATATGGCTTATATTGGTATTATGTAATCATGTGTATTATTATTATGTAATCAATATTACAACGAATCAAATTTATGACGTAATCAACAATAGAACCAGTTGCCTAGAGACCAGCTCCGCTAGAATAGTACATGAAAATATGCACAATTCAAAACTTTATATTTCATTCAATTTGGCTCATTTCCGCTTTTCACGCTCGCCAAATCTCACGTCTACTAAAATTGGCAAGGGCACCGCTAACAAATTTTGAAATTTTCGCCATAATAAAAATTCGCGCTAATGACGGACCAGTCGACAAAAATTTTGGTAAAACGGTAATACTGTTCGAACTTCGCGATTCCAAATTCTGGTGCGTGGTAGATTTGGAAAGTTCAATTGAGGGATAAAAGCCAGGCTTACTTGGATTAGGATGTTGATTATCAATATAAAGAGAAATATGGTTCGGTTTGGAGCAGCATTTAGGAAAGCTGGAAGTGCATCCAGTAGTTCAGGTACGTATGCTTCAGTAATATACTAAAAAAAATTCATTATTGATCCAAAGAAGTTCACTAGGGCCTTTCAACCAGAAGACTTGAAGTTCCCCAGATGAAGCCTCACGAATATCATATATATCAACATGGTGTAGAGTTTCCAATCGCCTCATTACTGCGTGAGCTGTCAATTATAGCCCATAAAAAACCAACAGGAACCTCAACGTAAGATCTTCAATGGGTCGGGGTATATCAAATTCGTTCGAAAATACACACTGAAGAAGTATAATCCTCAGGTTTGGTTAGTAAACATTCGTTAGTATATCTTGTGGATTATTTCTGTGTCAAAAAATGCCCTTCCCCTCAGACCACATCAGCCTAGATTTTGTGCAACATAATCATATCAAGCAAATTCGAAAGAATTGTAGATAATACATGCGCGTTGAGCGTTTGATCTAACATATATATAAAATCCGTGGACTATCCGAAGACGTACAGATTGGTCGTGCTGTATCGGAGCACGCTAAAATATAATGTGGCATAGAATCCTACATGTATCACTACTGATTGAATTGGAAAGATGATAGAAGCGTCTATTAAAAGGGAAGCTCTCTGAGGGTAGACCATAAACTGATACGCCCAAGAAGAGACTTCTCATGATTGAGACGATGGAATTCCTCATTCACAAATTTGGTAAGTATGATCACTTGAAATGATCAGGTTCTCAGTGTGTATTGTGAATTGAAGGTATATAACGGTATAACAGCCGACATAAAACATAGGATTGTCAGAGGCACGTTCCAGCTGAATTAGATCCTAAAACCTCTGAACCTCACTTAAAAGTACTCAAGGTCGAACACTTTATACTCAGAGACCACAAAGGCATCAGACTCTGGGGGTTCAAGTGTGAACTTTGAAGGATGTCTTATTATTTTCAAGATTATTATTGCCTAGTAGCGCTTTTTGAGCCCTCGGATCTTTAAGATCCCCTACAATTCCGGTGCTTCACAATAAAACTCTGTGATAGTTTGTATTCTGTATACAATATTCAATTGGTTATTGGCATGTTATACTGATGAGTAGGTCGTTATGGTATCATTATATTATCATTGAAATACGCTTGGTTTGATTATCGTGTTTAAGGGTCAGCAGGGTATGATACAGGCATTCGACTAGATCGAAAAGAGCCGAAATAAATCAAATATAGCTCTTCATCTCGTATTTGGTGTTCTCCAGTGCTAATGTGGTACCAGATCTAGCCATGTACACGCTGACGCACATACAGGAGAACCCCTACAAGTTGCACAGAAGTACTACATGTCTTCTAAGGACCATGTCTGTAAGCAAATATTGTGAGGCCTTTCATTAATTGAAATTGCCCACTGAGATCGTACATAGAACTGTATATGACACTCTAAATGGGACTATTCGATATAAATGGACCATGGCTAGTTCATAAATTCATAAATTCATAAATTCATAAATTCATATAAGTTAGAATCAAGCCAAAAGTAAACATATATATTCAGCTTTCAATCATGTTGTGATAGAACTAACAGTACGTTTCTCAAGACGTAGTCACGCGACACAAAAGATCAAAGTCATGAATCACAATTGAAACTATTGGTACTATCATGTTACATGTAAACAAAATTGTAGAAGGTTCGAATCACCATAACTGCGTGTGTACTCAGTCTGGGATTTCCGCTAGAGCTGGTATAAATCAGCATCAGAAGGCAATTTTGGTGTGTGTAGTGAAGCATGGTCTCAACAACTCCACATAAGATATCAAAAAGAAGATGGATAACTTGGAAGTATCAAACGTATCCATATCAACATGTATATAGTCCTAGCTAGTAATTGTACGATAATGTGATCCAAAGATGTATATTGCAAAAAAACATTAAATATTCATATTGAGAGAGTTCACTATAGTTCCCTTTGGAAAGGTATCTCAAGATCGAACTCCTCGGTGTATATGATCTATCGTCCACTGTATATACTTCCAATAGTTCATCAAAATGCTTAAGATCCTCGTTGAAACTATACTCCATAGAGTATACGTTAACTTATAGGAGCCTTGCACGACAAGATATACTCTATAGAAGTAACAGATCTGAAGCTTTGAAGTTGTAATAAATCACGTCGTGATCTTCTCTCACGTATGCTCACCAACAGATACTAAGGAGCACCCGATTACTCAACGTATCTCTCCAGAATCTTCATATTACTTATCACACTCGTCCAAATCAATGACCTGGATCTTTTGTTGATAGTATAGTATAGTAAGCAATAATTCACCATACAAATTTCTTCCCAATCGCAGCGCGCGAAGATCTGATTACAGGAAAAAAATAAAAAAAAAATTGCATACAGAGAAAAAAATAAACAGCGATGATTTTAATACTTGATACAAATCTTTAAGCACCAGATCAGCTATCCACAAGCCAGTTCATGAGATTGCTGCCTATCACTATTAAAGGCATCTCCTCATACAGAACACGACTCTCACTGCACAACTCACAAAGACTCATATCGATGATGGTGGAATCCTCTAAAAGAGAACTCTCTCCAGTCGGCTCACCAAGTCAGGTATCCATCGTGGAACCTATAGTCAAGAAACCTACTTTGGAGAAGCCAGAGGAAGTTGTTGATACTGCTGATACTGCTACTACTACTACTGCTGAGCCAAAAGTGGTCAAGAACAAGAAGTATGACCAGATGAAGAAGAAGAGAAAGTATAAGCAAAAACCTATTGATGAGACTGCACCATTAGGTATTTTACAATTTGAAATCAAACAATTATTAGAAGCTAATAACTTGACATCTGACCAAATTGCCAATGACATTAATGCACTATTGAACGATGCTTCACTCGTTGACACATACCACAGAACTGTCCACAATGTCCCCGTGTTAATGATCACTTCTAATGGTGATGGTCTCGCCTTGATCCCACATCCAATCACTCAAGGACATAAACAAATTGCTATAATCCCATTCGCCATCCCTGGTGACGTTGTCGATATCCGTGTTTTCAAAACACATCCAAACTATGTTGAATCCGACTTGATCCAAATCACCACTCCTAGTTTCGAAAGAGATGATTCCCTTATCAAATGTAAATATTTCGGGAAATGTTCCGGTTGTCAATACCAGAATTTACCATACCAGACCCAATTGGAGTATAAGAGACGTACAGTGAGCAATGCATACAAATACTTGGCTCCTGAACTCGTGTCACAGGGGAAATTACCAGAGATTGGGTCCACCGTGGGGTCACCTCTACAATTCGGGTATCGTACCAAATTAACACCACATTTTGATGTTCCTAGAAGGGGCAAATTGGAGTCAAGACCACCAATTGGGTTTGGTGCCAAGGGGAAACCCGAATGGAGACCTCAGGCACAAGGTGGTGATAAGTCCACTTTGGATATTGAGGATTGTATCATTGGTACCAAGATTATCAATATCGGGATGCAGAATGAACGTGCTGTGTTTGCTAAAAATTATGGGACTTACAAGAAAGGTGCCACTGTGCTACTCAGGGAACATACGCGTGTGGCACCAAGTGTTAGCGATGCGCACTCGAAAGAGTTCCAGAATGAACATGATGGATCGAGGGATGAAGAATCCGGTGAAGTTAGTGTCATTGTCGAGGACCAATTAGTTAAATCATGTGTCACGAAGCCAAGACAGATTGTCACTGAATACATTAATGGATTCACATTTGAATTTAGCGCTGGTGAATTTTTCCAAAATAATAACTCGATCTTGCCAAAAGTCACTGAATACGTTTGTTCCAATTTACAAATCCCACGTCCAGAGGGGACTCCACTATACTTAGTCGATGCATATTGTGGCTCGGGGCTTTTCAGTATAACCGCTTCAAAAGGTGTTGATCGTGTTGTCGGGGTGGATGTCAGCGCGGATAGTGTTAAATTCGCCCAACGTAACGCTGCTAGAAATGGTGTCATGAATGCAGAGTTTATTGATGGGAAGGCAGAAAAGATCTTTGCCAAGATCGATACGCCTAATGATTTGACCTCTGTGATTATTGATCCTAGTCGGAAAGGTTGTGATGAAGTTTTCCTGAATCAACTATCGGATTATAAGCCGGCTAGAGTCGTTTATGTGAGTTGTAATGTGCATTCTCAGGCTAGGGATATTCAATGGTTTTTGAACCATACGGAGAATGGGGGTGAGTATAAAGTGGAGAGTGTTAGAGGGTTTGATTTCTTCCCACAGACTCATCATGTGGAGAGTGTTGCTGTGTTGAGTAGGGTGTGATAGAGAGATGTATATACATAGATTAATGAGATGAGTTGTCTGATGATTATAGCATGTTCTGTGATACTTTTGTAGTTGATTAGTTTATATGACTGTCATTGAATATCGGGTCAGAGATTATCCACACAACCACCTACTATGTAATTATATACAACTAAACATATAGACGTATGAGGCTATGTGTGTGATACGTCATTCACCAGTAGTGAATAGAACCATTCCTTGTGATCCAGTAATTCCAACCGTATCGCTCTTCTGTTGTTATGGTCAATAGAGGTCTCTCTTCCTCTGCTATTGTTAATCTCCGTACTTTTCCCTCTTGTGACTTAATTTATTAGTGGGAAAATTGGGATTCTTTGTTAGGGCTTTGCTATTCCCATCTCACGTGACTTTTTTCAGGGCACAATCGCCACCTTCTTTACACTTCCACTTTTGGCAGACTCATTCTTTCTTTCCGCGAACCCGTTCTGCACTTTTCTTAACTACCCGCGACCAGCCTTGAAAAATCCCATCCGGGCCTCTTAACCACCAAACAAAATTTTTCATCAAGTGTCGCTGTGTTGGGAATATTGAAATTTTGATTAGTAGACTCTTGACACTACTAGGTAACAAACAGAGGTATAATCCACATACATCAAACAAGTCACAATGGAAAACGAAAAAGGTCAACTTGTAAGTCGACAGCAGACTGGGAGGATACGAGGCGGGGAGACATACCATGTGTGTTACTGGGTTGATGTGATTGCAAAGGGAGGATATCAGTGAAATGAGATTTACACAACATACAATTATAAAGAACAAAGACATGAGCAAACTCAAGGAATCACAGTACCGAATTGTATTAGAGTAAACGAAGAGAAGACAAATCCGTATGAGATATTGATGTATCATCAAGCACTGGAAGAATAGGTCAATATTGAAACTTAGACACTTCTGGATATACGACCAACAAACAGACATTACCAAAAACCATTACTAGCAAGATCCATACCTATAATTTTGATGTCAACGATATATTGCCGAAATAACAGTCTACACACACAGCCAGATCACAGAAACACACACATGTCACCTAACTTCTCATATCAAATCAATTTAGACCACTATACTAACAGTACTCTTCTTACTAGGTCGAATTATACGTTCCACGTAAATGTTCTGCCACCAACAGAATCATCAAGGCCAAGGATCACGCCTCTGTTCAAATCAACATTGTCAATGTCGATGAAGAAGGTCATGCCATTCCAAACTCTTTCACCACCTATGCTCTATGTGGTTACGTTAGATCCCGTGGTGAAGCTGATGACTCTTTGAACAGATTGGCCCAAAACGATGGGTTATTGAAGAACGTCTGGTCTTACTCCCGTTAGGTTGTCTGGTTGGTTTGCTGATTAGTATAATTATATTTTTGTATTTAATGGGTGTTGACTTGATGATATAATAAAGAACATAAAACATGAGCATTGACTTGTAGTGATTTATACGTATTACTTATTTACATATTTAGTTATCTATTTGTTTACCTATTTACTTATTAATTTATTAGTTATTTAGTTATTACTTGTCAAAGTCACGTGAAAGTCACGTGTGATTAAACCAGATTAGCGATAAAGCATAATCAATGTGCTCTAGAACAAGCCAGAATGGAGATACAGAGACACAAAGAACTGGAGCACAAAGGTCGAAATCCAGTGATTGTAATCAGATATATAATGAACTATATATCCCTAATCATAATAATAAATATCCCAGTAATTAATCCACTTCCCGTCAAAACCGTTGTCCTTTTGTTTGTTTTGGTCTTGTCATCATCTGCTGCTTTTCCCGAGAAACAATAATGCATCATTTATAACCAGCCAAATTATGGCCCCTGAACAAACAATTAACCACCTTCATATTCCAGCACTTAAGACCCACGCCACCAGACACTCGTTTATCTGTTGCAATTCAGAGCAGGAAGGATAGCTGGACTATACTAGGATTAAATTAGTCCCACTGAACATCTGCTGATCGCTGAGCTGGTTATCCACTCTTTTGGTATTGTTCTCTTGTCTAAAGACCCAACAACAACTCTTGGATTACAACGTTGTCAGAATATCAAGAGACAGAGTCACCAAGGAAACAACTCACCCACTCTCATTACGATATACCTATTGCTCTGTGAACCATACACTCGTTTGAATAAGACCATATCTGTTAGACTAGCTGGTGCTGCATTATCTGGCTGCTGGACATCGGGGTATACATTTCCACATACTCGACAACATCATCATCATCAACAACAACCACTAATTATCGGTAAGGATATATCAAGATGGTTAACGCTATAGTGACCTTGCTATTCTCAGCATCATACTTACCAGGTACCCTCGTGTTAGGACGTACACTTCGTCAATTGGGTGTACCATCCGATACAAAGCTCGTTGTGCTCTTAGCCACACAGTTAACCCCCTTTGAGCATGATCAATTGAACAATGTGTTCGACGAGGTGACTGAGACTGAGTTGATCCATGCTAGACAAAACACATTGGAATTGGCACTGTTGAACCGTCCTGAATTAAGTCCAACTTTTTCCAAGATCAACTTGTTTAAATTGACACAGTTTGACCAAGTTCTGTATTTGGATTCGGATACATTACCACTACAGGACTTGACCCACTTGTTCCAAACCTATGCTACAGTGCTCAAAGAGGACGAAATCGTCGCTGCTCCGGATTGTGGATGGCCTGATATTTTCAACTCTGGTTTATTCTTGATCAAACCTTCAATCACGACATACCAAAACTTATTAGCCAAGATCCACCATACCGCGTCGCCTTCATTCGATGGTGCAGACCAAGGGCTCCTGAACGAATACTTCACTGTGGATCAAAACGAATCAGGAAATTTGAGAACATGGAGGAAATTACCATTCATCTATAACGTCACTCCAACGGGGCAATACCAATACCAGCCTGCCTTCCGGTTTTTCCAAGATCGTATTAAATTGATCCATTTCATCGGTTCACAAAAACCATGGTCACAGGAGGGTGATAGAGATGGGGAGAGGTATAGATGGTGGGACAAGTTTTATGAATTCTTTGGGTATGGCACTGTGAAAGAGCTAGTTCATGGGATAAAACCATTGTACTATGAGCCTGTGCAGCAACAACAGCAGGAGGAGCAACAACATGGGAATCAGTTTGAACAGTTTGAGTTCCAGCCTGAACCGTTCCATGAGCATCATGAACATCATGAACATCACCACGAGGAATACCATGAACACCATGAACACCATGAGGAACACCACGAGTACCATGAACCCGAACCACAATGGACCCCTTACGACGAAGTCCAACAGGTTGTCAATGATCCTCATTCATTCGACGTTTTCAACACAGTGGAGCCTGATTGGGAACATCAATGGGACCCAGCCAGGAGTGAACCTCCAAAAGATGGTGGTGCCCAGGCGGTGAATTTCCCAGATTTGAAAGAGTATAGGAATGTTTGGGATGTTCCTCACCATGAGCATCATGAACCTGAACAGTATCATCACCATGAAGAGCAGCATCACCATCATGAGGAATACCATGAGGAATACCATGAGCACCATCATGAAGAGCACCATGAATGGCATCAGCCTGAGTATCATGAAGAACATCACCATGAAGAACACCGTGAACCGGAATATCATCATGAGCATCATCATGAGGAACCACATCATGAGGAGTACCATGAAAAGTACCATCATGAAGAGCCTCAACAGCATTATGAGGAGCAGCGTGTAGAGCACCATGAGGAACACCATGAGGAACAATATGACCACCATGAACACCATGAAGAACCTGCTCCAACTTTTGAAGACCACACTGAACCAGAGGAAGAATCACTCCCACCACCAATCTTCCCATGGGAATTTGTCCCAGACAGACCTGAACCTGAACGTGTCTTCTCCAGTACTGCCCTATTCTCATTTGATGATCCAATGAACTTACCAATCTACAAGAGAATCAAACAGAAAAGACAGGAAAAAGCTGCAGAGCAAGCCGCATTAGAAGCTCAGCTCCTAGCTGATAAGTTGGCCAAAGAGGAACTGGACCAACAAGAGTTAGCAAGACGCAAATCCGAAGTCGAGAAGATCTCGCAAGAGGTCGAATACGGTGTCTTGGATAACTTCAAGTCACTCACAGTCTCAGAACAACCAGCAGACGATGACGAAGACCAATTTGACAAGGAAACTGGGGAGAGATTAGTCCCACAAGTGATCCCTGATGAGCCGGATCTGATTGATGAGCCATCCACCAATATCATTGAGCCAACTGGATTGGAAGATGATACAGCGGAGGATGCTCAAGAGACAACATTGCAAGATGTGACTAAAGAGTTAGAGGAAGAGGTTGAGATTGAGGAAGAAGAGGAGGAGGAGATTGAAGAATAAGATAATACTACTATACTATATGACATTTGTACACTATAACTATATAATACTTTTAATACATTAATATTTGCTACATTTATAATTTGGCTATTGTGCTTTGTAATCAATGACGTAATCAATATTTTTTTAAACTACTCGCGAATTCGTTCTGCAATTTTTTCCTCACCCGTCAATTTTTGACAGTCGTTTTTTTGTTCTCGTTGAAAATTTTTTTTTTCTGATCCTTTAAATTCTTAGCAATTGAAATAACTTGTTGAAACCCAGAATTAAATTCCAGAAACACATTCCACAATGGCTTCTGACGGTATCACTGAGATCGACTCCAACTTGATCGAGTCCAACTACGACAACGTCGTCTACTCTTTCGATGATTTAAACTTGAAGACTGAGATTTTGAGAGGTATGCAAAATTATTGAAAATGAATCGCGTGATGTACCTGGGATTAGAATTGATTGGGATTTCTAGAGGAATTGAGGGTAGGATACTTAAGATGATTTGACAAATTTAAATTATATGATAGGAAGAGTTTGAGGTCAAAAGTACCATTGAAACTAGTTTAATATTTCTTTATGATTACGTATCCAAAAATCCAATTACCAACTGAACTAATAATTCTCTCAATTCTCAATCAATTTCCCCCTTGGACATTTTGGTGATATTGTTGAATTGATCCATTACTAACAAGTTTTAATATAGGTTTGTACGCTTACGGTTACGAAGCTCCATCTTCCATTCAACAACGTGCCATTTTACCAATCACTGAAGGTCGTGATGTTTTGGCCCAAGCTCAATCTGGTACTGGTAAGACTGCCACTTTCACCATCTCTGCCTTGCAAAGAATTGATGAAAAGGAAAAAGCTACCCAAGCTTTGATCTTGGCTCCAACTCGTGAATTGGCCTTACAAATCCAAAAAGTTGTTTTAGCCATTGGTTTACACATGGATGTCACTGTCCACGCTTCCATCGGTGGTACTTCTACCAAGGATGATATCGAAGCCTTGAGAGCCGGTGCCCAAATCGTTGTTGGTACTCCAGGTCGTGTTTTCGATATGATTGACCGTCGTTTCTTCAAGACTGATAAAGTTAAGATGTTTATCTTGGATGAAGCCGATGAAATGTTGTCCTCAGGTTTCAAAGAGCAAATTTACAACATTTTCCGTCTCTTGCCAGAAACTACCCAAGTTGTCTTGTTGTCTGCTACCATGCCACAAGATGTTTTGGAAGTTACCACTAAATTCATGAGAAACCCAGTTAGAATCTTGGTTAAGAAGGATGAATTGACCTTGGAAGGTATTAAGCAATTCTTTATCAACTTGGATGTTGAAGAATACAAATTGGACTGTTTGTACGATTTGTACGATTCCATCTCTGTTACTCAAGCCGTTATCTTCTGTAACACTAGAAGAAAAGTTGAATTTTTGACTGAAAAATTGACCGAAAACAAGTTTACCGTTTCTGCTATCCACTCTGAATTATCACAACAAGAAAGAGACACCATTATGAATGAATTCAGAACCGGTTCTTCAAGAATTTTGATTTCTACTGATTTGTTGGCTAGAGGTATTGATGTCCAACAAGTTTCCTTGGTTATCAACTATGATTTACCATCAAACAAGGAAAACTATATCCATCGTATCGGTAGAGGTGGTCGTTTCGGTCGTAAGGGTGTTGCCATCAATTTCGTTACAAACAATGATGTTGGTATGATGAGAGAAATTGAAAAGTTTTATTCTACTCAAATTGAAGAATTGCCAGAAAACGTTGCTGCAATCTTCCAATAGATTTAATCTTTGTTTTATTGTTTGATTCAAAGATTTACCTTTTTTCATGATATATTAATTTTTATGTGTTTAATTTAACATCTATTGTCGTTGTAGATTGAACACAATCATGAAAAATCTTTCATTTCTTATCTATATGCCTTTTTATCACTTACCTTTTATACACATAAGATTTAACTCCTACAACGTAGCAACGTCTTTCATAGCACTTAGTTCTGTATATATAACATAATTCTAAATATCGATTCACTCTACTCCTGATCCAATTTCTCTAACTTCCCCTGGTTTTTACTCTCACCATCAACACCAATCAACACAACCCTATCGACCAAAGTATGCTTCTCATCATCTTCACCTTCTATGAAAATATCCACACTCGAGACCTTTTGGAATCTAACAAACTTTACTTTTATTTCACACCACCCTTCAGAGTCCCATTGTGAATCGGAAATTTCTTCCTCATGTTGAGTCAACACGTTATCAGTGTCCTCAAAACCTAGGATACTCGTTCTATTAGTCCAGATTTTCACCTTGTTAGGTTTTTGCACTTCATCAACATCACATTCTCCATCCGTGGCAGGGACTTTCGATTTAATCAAGATGGAATAAATCTTGGAAATGTTTGTCAATGGGATATGTAGGAGCAATTGTTCATCCGCATCTGATATGATTGCTGTGCCCACTTGACCCTCGGATAATTCAGGTTTGGCTCTAAGAGCATCTTTGATATCACCTTGAGGTCTATAAGGCAATGTATTTAAAGATTCAAAAGAGCCGAAAAAGATGGATTCGTTCAATTGTTGATAACCCTTTGGCACAAATTTCACAATGGCAGAGTCCAATTGTGATATGTTATCCGATGTACCACCGCCTGATGATCCTCCAGCAGCTGTAGCTCCAGCACGACGTACGTTGTTTGGTGCCAAGTTGCTCAAGTTCTTGATCTGAGCATGGATCGCATTGATATTGGCACCTTGGATTCTATTAATCTCCTTATTCTTGTGATAAAACAGGAAGGTTGGCACTGAGCTGATCTGTTTCTGTGAGGCCAGCAACTTATTAGAGTCTAAATCGATCTTGAGCATCTCGACATTGGAGTATTTAGCATACAAACTCTCCATTATAGAGGCAATAGCCTGGCATGGACCGCACCAAGTTGCAGTGAAATACACCAACACGACCTCGGACGTTTGCAAGAGTGTGTTTAACTGTTCAGGAGAGTTGATGTAGGGAATTGACATGGTATTATTTGTTGTGAGCTCTGTTTCTTGTTGAAATTTTTGTTGATGTTGATGATGACGTTGATGGTGATGTTTTAACAGGGAGCTCAAATTTCTAGAAATTGACAATATGTGCACAAACCGGAAACCATCAACATACTAAATTAGATCTGGACAATAGAGATCTGTTAAAAATGGAGGTGAAGCAGTGGGAAATCGAGTAAAATGATGGTGAAATCAGTGGCAAAGTGTATATATTTACGGGTATATCTATTTATTAGTATTACTGTCTAAGCATGGCACTGGGTACTGTAATCAGCAACGTTCAAATCATTCAAATATTCAAAGAAATCATCAACTTCAGTAAAGACGAGTTCCCTACCAGCATACAAGATTCTCAAGTAGTGGTCATCATCACCCTTCTTGTACAATTCAAACACATACTCGGACCCCATCCCAGGCCATTGGAAAAATGGCATATTGGTGAAATCTTTAATCAGCGCAGTAAGACCAGAGATGGACCCATCATGGGCAATGTTATGCTTGTAAATGACTGGTGATGACCCGTCAATAGCACTTTGTAAATGAGAGGCTAATTCCAATGTGAAGTTACCGTATTTGTACATACCGTACTCAGTGGCATTGGCAGCTTGTCTGAAAGTGTAGTCGTATTCCCAATGACCCAATTTCATAACGGTTTCGAATTGGGATTGAGTAACGTTAAGAGCATCACCGGCACAAGTCTTGGATGATAAGTTATCGAAGAAATGATCAATTGATCCGAAAAACCCTGGATGACTCGTTTCATTGATACCGTCCTGCTGGGCCAAGTCAGTATAAATGGTCATGTTGGTTTCTCTGTACCATTCTGGAGAGGATCTGATTAATTTCTTCAAGTTGTCGGCTTGTTTACACTTGATGTTTGGTTCCAAATTATCAACTTTTCTCAATTCTGGAGTAATGTTGAAAGATGGGTACATCCCTTTGATCAAACTTTCGAAAACTTGGGTGGTAATGTTGTTATTTGTCACTCTGTATCCAATTTTAGCAGGGTCATATTGATCTGGTAAGAACCCCAACAAGTCATGATAAACACCATACAAGTCACGACCATGGTTGAAAGAATCGATTTTACCACCAGTGGTAATTTGGGGATATCTCATATAAGTCTCTTTAACATCCCCTGGAACCATATTGGCAGCATAAGCGGTTCTCTTATGATGACGATGGATCAATTCAACATAGACCAATTCATAATCTTCACTAACTTTAGTGTATGTCACATTGTTTGTTCTTGGCATGTTACAATAATTGTAACTTTCTGAAACGCCCAATGGTGATTGCGAACCATGATGGAACCCTGATAATGGTCTTGCCAAATAGTCTTCAGCAGTGATAATTTGTAAATGGTCATTGGTGGCAGAGATGGCAGTGGCCAATGTGAACAAAGTAGCCAAAGATGAGACGAGCATTATGATAGCGATGGAGATGTACCTGACTTCACTTTGCTTGGAGGTCTCAGTTAGTTTAGTGTATTGGTGCAATTTGTCTGGCTATTTATACAGAGACCTCAAATGATCTGCTGCCTCTCCTATCTCAGCTCAATCGTCCAATGAAACTCCGGGAATCCAATGTCCATACTTCGTTTAATTGAAAGCAGCACAATTTGCATCAGAGGGTCCCAAATACTTCATTTTTCCCCTATAAAGACAACCATTGAATCATATACTACGAATTGAAAAAAACGTGGGACATAAATAATAAAGATGCTGCCATTTTAAGCACGTGCCAATAAAGACAATAGCCGATAATAACCGAAGTGCCGAAGATAGCCGAAAGGAAGGCTCCCGCGGAATTGCCGAGGTAACTTTTATTATTCGATTACGTAATCACCGATGAGCTACTGAAAAAATTTGGTTAACCATTATAGAGTTGAATAGTGGATATAGATCATGTTTATCTGATTGTCATTAGATCTCACACTAGCTCCTTAACCAATACAATATGTCTTTCGTTACATCCGAGGAAATCAAAAAGGACATCACCAAAGCCTTGAAATCTCTTATAGCCCATGAAAAGAAAGAGCACGGTGCAGACATCAACCATACAATCTACTTAATCATCAACACAGATAAACCATTGACCAAGACACCAGACCATGTTCCAAGAATAATACCCATCCCTAACCGTCTTTCCAAATCCACCGATAACTCAATCCTCGTCGTTACCAAGGACCCTTCCACTCCATTCAGAGAACCATTAACATGCAAAGGTTCTCCAACAGAAGACCTTTTCAAAGAGATCATGCCATTGAAGAAACTGAAAACTATTGCCAAATCCAAGAAATCATTGACTAATCTGTATCACGAATACGATCTGATCATCGTGGATCATAGAATTCATCACTTATTACCAAAAATCCTCGGTGAACAATTCTTCAAAGGTCATAAAAAAGTCCCCTATATGGTGCAATTCCATAAACCTTCCTCAGCGGACATCAAATTGAAACCACATCAATTGAAAGCGAGAGGTGAACTATGTGATGCGAAATACGTGAGGGATCAAGTTAGATCCATTGCTAAGAATACAAGTTTCATACCTAATAAGGATACGTCGATAAGTATCAAGATTGGGTTCACACAGACTGATGTTGCAAAATTGATTGAGAATATCCAAAGTGTCGTGGATTTTTTGTCACAGGAGAAATATAGACCTACGGGTGGTGTGTTGAAGTATGATAATCAGATCAAGGGGATGTTTGTCAAGACTAATGAAAGTATTAGTTTGCCAGTGTATAAGAGAGCATAAGCATAAGTATAGTGAGTCATCTGTATTAGAGATCTGATTGTAGGACTACAACTTCTAATATTTCTTATTCGATCTGTTTTGTGAAGAATAAAACCTAGACTAAACGTTTATTGAAATTTGAAGACATTGCAGAGTCAAGTAGGATCAGTGATACTCCAATTTAATAATTTCATGCCAACGACGACGATGACGATGGAAGCAAGATCCCCGCCATAACTTCATGATTATTCTTAATCTTAGGCACAGGTTTCTCAACAACTTTTTTATTCGATTCATGAGTCTTCATAGACTCATCCATCCCACTAATAAACCTTATTGACTGAGTCACGGGCCATGGTAAAGATCTAAACAATGGTAAGAAATGACCATAGATAGGGAATTTCAATTCACCTCTAGTACCACATTCTATGGCTTTGACAATCTTCCTAGCAACATACTGAGGATCCATCTCTGGTGCTAATATCGAGGAGGGAGTTTTCACACCTTTGAACATCTTGGTTTTCATTTGCCCCGGACAGACTAATAATGTCTTGACACCTGTTTGACTGAACAACGGTGGTCCCAATTCATAAGTTAGGGATTCATGGAATGCGATACATCCTGATTTTGAGGCACCATATGCTGTCAAGTTGGCAGGTGACATGTATCCTAATACAGAGGCAACAGTGATAACGTAACCTCTTTGTAGCTCAATCATATCTGGTAAGAAGGCCTTGGTGATATAGAAATGGGACATCATGTTCACACCAATGATCTTGTCAATCTCTGCTAAAGAGAGTTCCATGAATGATTTCCCCGAAGTGATCCCAGCGTTATTGATGATAATCGTCACGATCCCAATCTGGTTCTTAACCTTTTCTTGTAATTGATTGATCTGCTCTTTATCACTCACATCGCATTGATAATAATAGACACCATCAACTTTATCAGACTCCTCAGGCTCTTTTATATCGAAAACCACAATCCTTTGAACACCTTTCTTAACAAACTCCAAAACAATTTGTCTTCCCAATCCTTGAGCACCACCTGTGACGAGGACCACATCGTGATGTTTCTCCAAGACTGTACCGATTATAGAGTCAGCAAGGTAGTTGATCAACCAGTTGGCCTTAGCGATGTTGTTGTAGCATAATGACAAGATGGCTTGTTGTATACTACTCATCTTTCTTCAGTAAGCGAATAAGCAACTTTTTGTAACTGGGATTTCACACACTCTGGTAAAATGAAGGCAGCAGAAACCCCATCTGAGACTCCCTGGGAAAGAGGAGAACTCTCATCACTGGAAATCTCAGTGTCTAACTCCATAGAATCTTCCAGTGGCTTTTTGTGGTTTTAAATAAAGGTAATCAGTTACCACAGCGTTAAACCCGATTTTTTTTCGTGGTTTTGATAAAGCCGAGAAAATCCATAATGAAAACATTGGCGGAATATCAGAAAGAGATCAATTGAAAGAGAACGTATAATTGATACCAGTTAGGATGAGCACGAGACAGTCTTTGCCAGAGGTATTGAGAATCAAGAGAAAGAGGAACCAGGACTCGTTACAAGCGTTGAGTAAGCATCAGTATTGGTTGAGTTGTGGTGTTTTGAAAATACTAACATTGTCCCTTAGTTCTTGATGCTCCAAGGAATAAAAGAATCAAAGATGAGCAATATGGTATGTTGGACTTGATGTCTTATGTAACACAAGCTGATTTGCTAACTAGGTTGTATTAAGTTTTCAAACTACAGAGAACCGATGATAAGATTGTTCAATTGAAGGAGGATGGGGAAGGGTTTCTCCCATTATTACAAGAATCAAATGGAAGTGATGTAAGTTATACTGTCCTGAAATTGAGGTTTGATCATTGACTAATGATTGAAATAGAACACATTCATTCTACCCAAGGAAGAAATACAAGAGGAGAAACTACCCGATGAATTGACACAAATGTTGGATGCTGTGTTGAGTCTACCACAAGATCAGGCATCTAAAGAAGTGCCTTTGAAGAAACGCAAACGTAGAAACTCATCAATAACACATACATCTAATGTGAATCCCAAACAGGCTGATCTGGAATACGTCTATGATGTCTACTATAGAGACCGGGCGGTTTATGAAACTTGGGAGAAGGAGAAGATCGGTTACATGTAAGTATTTCCCCCCACCATATACACTGTGCAAATCGTATAATACTAACAATATTTTGTCAAATAGCAAGTTTGAAGAAGATGTTAATGACTTAGATGATGATGCTGAATCAGTAAAACATCTTTCAGACGATGAAGACTCCAATGCAGAAAGTTTCTATAAGAACGAGTACCCTGAGGACGAGGAGGACTATTCTGATGCAGATGGGAAATCCGAATCATCCATCGAAGTACTCACAGAATCCATGATCCAGTCTCAACAAAGGTTAGCAAATCAAGACATGTTGGACCAGATGCAAGATGAATTTGGCGATGAGTTTGATGATCTGTATGATGAACTATATGATGACGAGGGTAATGGACCCTCAGGGTTTTTAGATAATGGTACTGAAGAGCCAGAGTATCCGAGACAGAATTTCTTCCCTGGTGAGGAGGATGATGAACTAGCACAGCATCGTGATAAGATTTTTGGGAAGTTGCAGCAAATGATTGATGAGGAGGATTAAATAAATTGACATACATAGGTAATTGAATTATAAATAGCCCTAATGAAATACTTAGCAATAAAGTCACATGACTTTCTTTAGGGCTTTTGGTCAATTTCTCATGTCACGTGATAAAATTTCATTGGTTTTGGTGTCCAGGTGTCAAATTCGCGGGAAATTTTCCAAATTTTCCAAAACTTCACCAGTTTTTCGCGCATTGTGGGAAAAGTGAAAAATAAAGGTGAAAGAAGCATCAACCAGTTACACAGCTAAGGTACCCTTTTGAAAGCGAACCATCCAGCAACAATGAAGTACATCAGAACTGATCAAATCTTAGATATCCCAGAAGGTGTTACCGTCAACATCAAGTCCAGAATCGTCACTGTTACCGGTCCAAGAGGTACCTTGACCAAGAACTTGCGTCACATTGACATCACTTTCACCAAATTATCTGCTAAGCAAATCAAGATCACTGTCCACAATGGTGACAGAAAGCACGTTGCTGCTTTAAGAACCGTCAAGTCTTTGATTGCTAACTTGATCACCGGTGTTACCAAGGGTTACAAGTACAAGTTGAGATACGTTTATGCGCATTTCCCAATCAATGTCAACGTTGTTGAAGAACAAGGTTCCAAATTCATTGAAATTAGAAACTTCTTGGGTGACAAGCAAATCAGAAAAGTCCCAGTCCACGAAGGTGTCTCTGTTGAATTCTCCGCTAACGTTAAGGATGAAATTGTTTTATCTGGTAACTCTGTTGAAGCTGTTTCTCAAAACGCTGCTGATATCCAACAAATCTGTAGAGTTAGAAACAAGGATATCCGTAAATTCTTGGATGGTATCTACGTTTCTGAAAAGGGTACCATTGTCCAAGATGATTAAGGAATTGATGCTGCTTTAGGTGTGGTTTTAATGAGTTAAGATTTTTGTACAAAAGAAATAAGGAAAAAGTCTCTTTTAATAATATGATTGTTCCGCTACTATTGAGTTGGTAGCATTTGTAGTTGACCGTAAGTATGTACTCGCCTATTTAAAGTATTCTTCTGGTGTCTGAAATTGAAGTTGGCAATTGTCTGCAAATCTATAATCACTATCACTAAAATCCGTGGGTCTCCCCGCGGCATCCCCAATAAATAAACTGTCTTTAACTGATATTTTTGATTCACCATAATCCATCTTGAACTGTTCAAACATCCCGACTTGTGGTTTCCTCATCTCCACAAACTTATCTTCATTGTGTCCTTTATATTTAGCACTCTTCTTTGGACTCGCATAGATCCAGATTCGAGAAACATCAATACCTTGTTTCTCCAATTCCTCCAGGATTAAATTAATTCTCCCTGTGAAATTTTGATAGGACTTCGAAGTCTTTGTAGCGACAACACCTCCTTGGTTCGTGAATATCACTATTGGACTTTGTGACGTTGTAATTATGCCTTTCAAAGTAGGTACAACATTGTCATTAAACCATCTCCAATCGGAGGAAGATCGAGCAAACTTGGCTCCTGATTTGGTTTGAGTTAATGTCCCATCGAGATCGAATGAGATCATTGGTACAGGGTCCCCATGTTGCAATTTGGGAGCCTTAGGGGTGATTTTGATCAGGTATTCATCCAATATAGAAATTTGATGATGAGATTTCGAATTGACTAATTGAGATATTATCGTGGTTTTCGCTGGTGAAGAGAGGGTTTTCGCTGGTGCTGATTTCCCCTTGGACTTTCCAATCATGGACAAAATGTCTTTGGACATGGTTTAATGGCTTTTGTCTCTTGAAATCATCCTCTTAAAATGCTGGAAATTAATGGCTTTTGATTGCTGATGAGGTAAGTAAAAGATTGGCTTTATTTGCCCGTCGCGATCTGACAGAACCCGGAAAAATGCATTGCAACTAACTGAGATGAGCTGTGTCATAGTGTTACATTGCATTATCTTTGTTAAGCATGAATAAGTAGAATCAGCACATTATAATCATGTCAGAGAAGAGCACTTTCGGGAGAAGAACGTGGGACAAAGAAGAGTATGCGAAACAAGCAGCTCTACGACGTGAGCAACAACAAAACAAGACCATTGAACCTGTCGAGGGTGTCAAGAGCGTCAATAGAGAAACATTGAATTTCCATAAGGATCTTAATAAGAGACAAGTCATTACAAACAACATTGTATCCACTAGAGGGAAATCATTTGGTTTTTATTGTGAGATCTGTGATTTGACATTCAAGGATAATTTAAAATACGTTGATCATTTAAACAGTAAACCACATTTAGTCAAAAGTGGTGAGTTGAACAAAGAAGTCTCGGTGACATTGGAACAGGTGAAAGAGCACTATGACCAGCTGGTTAAAAGAGTGGAACAACAGAGGAGTGATCAGGAGAAGTATGATGTCAAGGCTCGCATTGCGAAAAGATTACAGTTTGAAGAGGAATTGAAGTTGAAAAGAAGAGCCAAGAAGTTGAAAGTTAAAGAGACTGTCAAGTCCAATGAGGGAGTCGACAGTGATATGATGAGTCTCATGGGGTTTGGTGGGTTTGGTAGTACGAAGAAATGAACAATTCTATGCACATGAAATTAATATATATGTATATACAGCTTATAACGACTTGGCAATCTCATCGATGGATGATACATCATCAACTTTATTAACAGTCTTGTAATACTTGACAACATCGTCCACCACTTGTCCTTGTTCCTCAGTGGAAGAAGATGGTGCAGCAATATTGATCAATTTTTGAATAGTCACGACTTTCTCTTCGAATTTCACAGATTCTTTAATATCCATTGGATAATTGATCACGATGAATTTGGAGTTTGTGGAGGATTGTAGATGCTTGGAGATCAGGTCGACTAGTAGTCCATTAGGGATCTGTTTGGTCTCTGGATCGTTTAACAAAGCGTGGTATAATGAGTCCTTATCGGATTTTTCGTGTTCTAATAAAATTTCAGGGTTTATAGTTTCAAACCCTTCAACGGACAATGATTTTAACTCTTCATTAGGTTTCGCCTCTTGGGATCTAACGAAATAAACTTGTTTTTCATCTGGTTGAAACAATGCTTTTCTTCTCTTCAACTTGGCCTGTTGTCTGTAATACTCGGATTCGGTCATACTTTTCTTTGTACCTCTCTTTTGTTTCTCCACAGCATCGACGACTTGTACTAGGATGATCCATGAGACGATACCCAATGCAATGAAATTACGAAATCTGACACCTTTGTTTGGATCTGGTTTAGAGCTGTTACTTGCAAATCTTTTGGAAGTGGATGATATGAGTTTAGGAAATTGTAGTGGTCTTGCCCCGGTGGAAATGGCTCTGTTTAGAGTCCCCAATGGTAACAGTCTGCTTCTGAACATCTTGACTTTTAATCTTATGGCTTGGATCTATTGACTTCCTTGCAACGTTCCGGTGAATTATGTCTCTTCAGATTGTTAAGTAAGTGTCTTTTTTTCGAAATTGATTGGTAGAGAAATTAAGCTTACGGAAATGCATCAAAAACAGGAATTTTACTAGGGAAAACAGCACAACAAAACAGTGAAAGATAATAAATTTGAAACAGTGCAATACTATAATCTTATAAACAGTTAATATCATATTTTCATCCAATTCCAGCCAGTAATAGTTCATAATTTCTCATTAATTACTGTCTTTCTCACGTGACTTTCCTCCAAAGAATCTCGAAATTTCCACAGAACTGAAAAATTGACCACTATGAAAAGCCATTGAAAGCGATATTGCAAAACCCATAAGTTCAAGGACCAGCTCAACAACCACTAAACATGTCCCTCACCAGACTCGGATACCTCGGTGCCCATTTGCAAAACGTCACCAGAGTCAACTTGGGTGTCACCTCGATCCCATACTCGAGACTCCACTTGCAAGTCGCCTCACATCTATACAAACAAGGCTTCATCACATCAGTGCAAAAGGGTTCCGTCACTGGACCAGACACAGAGCCAACCGAGGTGACACCTGATAACATCGCCAGCAGAAGACTATGGCTGGGTCTGAAATACCGTGGTACTGAATCCGTGCTACGCAAGTTTTCGCTAGTGTCAAAACCAAGTTGTAGAATCATATTGGACTTGGATCAATTGAAGAAATTGGCCTCGGGGAAAAGTGTTAGACAGATTAAACCATTACAACCTAGTGAATTGATGCTTGTGAAGATTAGAGGTGAGCGTAATCGTGAGAAGATTGTGGACTTGTCAGAAGCTATCGAACAGGGGAAAGGTGGTGAAGTCTTGTGTCGTGTTAAATAAGAATCTTACTGGATTGATTGTAAATAGGTTGAGAAAATTATATAATGTTATGTTAAGCTCACAGTGTAGAATCATACCATTCGATTTAATCTAATATACAGGGAGACGAACTTATAACTCCACAATAGGACCACTCCCAACGCTTCTCCATGAACTCATATCAATATTCCACCCTTTCCATTTATTCAACCTAGCCTTCAACTCCGTCACACTCAACGAGCTGTCATTCTTATGATGTGGCTTAAACTGACTGAAAGTCGTTGGGAAAGCATGTTGTTGTTGTTGATACGATGGGGTAGGTGAGAGGGAAAGGACGTCTTCATGGTCATAAACGGAAGATCCTGGAGCTTGGTTCATTGTTGTGCTTGTACTGGTTAGTTGATGGTATGAAACTGAGGAATCTGTACGGGCTTTGGCTAGTTTGGATTCCAAATCGGTGACTCTGGCTTCTAGAGTTTCGATTGTTTCTAAATGATCAAGTTTCAAGAGTTTTAGTTCTTTGTTTTCTTTCTTCAAACTTTCCAAAGCATTCAATAGAGATTGGTTTTCTTGCTTTAATTTGGACAACTCTTCATCAGATTGAGCTTGTTTGATGGTGTCCATGAACGATGGGCCTGAGTCTGGGAAGAGATCATCAGCTGCTTCCACGACTTCTGTGGTGTCAGTAGTGGCTGGTTGGGCAGTGGATTCCAAAATAGGTTCTTCATCAAGTTGCAACGAGTCTAGTTTGGAAGATACCTCGTCTGTGGTCTTGGAGACTACCTCCGTTGCTTCATCTATGGTCTTCTCAGTAACTGGTTCCTCTTCTGCTTCTGTTTCAACGACAGTAGGTTCTTGAGTTTCCTCTTTCACTCCCGCTGGTTCTTCGTCCTTGGAATCATCATCCTTCTTTGTAACTTCCTCTACTTCAGGCTCTGGTTCCTTCACGGTAATTTCCTCTGTTGTATCCTCTTTTACTGTGTCCTTGTCCTCGGCGACATCTTCACCGGTAGCAGCATCATCAGCTGGCTCCACACTGGCCTCTTTACTGTCTTCAACATCATCATCTTTCTTGTCCTTCTTTGACTTCTTCTTTTTGCCCTTCTTGTTCTTCAATTGCTCATACTAATCACATAGTCAGTAAAGTTGATCTAAATCGATCAATATATCTTCATATTTCAACGTACTTTCTTTCTAGCAGCTTCTAGTTTTTGCTCTTTGATTTGCTCTTCAGTGAGCTCTACTTCCTTATCAGACATGATTGGCTCTCTATCACTCAATTGACTCGAGGTGTCCGTGTATTTCCACTGTGTCAAATGCTCAATATTACAATCACTGATTATATAGATCCTTAGCATTTGTGGGATTTCCGAGGGCATATACCACACATCACATGACTCCTCATAGTTAACAGATTTTAGTACCTCCCTCGGAATTGATTTCGGCCTCAGATTTGAACAGTTTCCATCGAACTTTTGAAGTAACCACCAGAATCTTTTCTAATAATTTATCATTTATCGATTTATCGTCTCAGAGAAGAAGAAGAAGAATCAGCTCACGATCAGATCAAACCCCCCAAGATGTCCAGAGGTAACCAAAGAGAAAAGGCCAGAGAAAAGAACGCTAAGAAGCAAGCTGCTCAAAAGAAGAAGATCGAAGGTGATCCAAAGAAAAGATTGGAAGATCAAGCTGAAATCATGAGAAGAAAACAAGCTGAAGGTAAGTGATTGTCAACTCGTTCCTCAATACCGTAGAGATGCCTCAAACGCATCCCCAAAGTAGAAAAGAATCATCCGTAGTCTGGTTTACTAACAAGTTTCTTTAGCTGATGCTAGAAAAGCCGCTGCTGCTGCTGCTAAATGAAGTTGATCTTTGGTTTGGTGATAAACAAAGGTGTTTAATAAAGATATATACGAAGTGCATGATGAATATACGATAGAAAGATGATTTTGACTTCCCTACAGTAGGTCTCTAAAATAACATATATGCCCATTGTACATTGAATTATCTACTAACACACGCATTCCCCCTAAAATAAAAACGACAGTTAATTGTCTTCATCTTTCTTAGAAGCAGCAGCTTCAGCTGTTATTTCAACATCATATTTGAAATCAAAGTATGATTTATCAAAATTGTGAACACGAACATAACCATCTTCCCCTCCAGAGGCATAAGCAGTCCCCTTTGGATGAACAGCAATGTAATTTAATGGACCGAAATGACCCTTGACTCTACCGATTTCATCTTCAAAGATCTTGTGATAAAATCTAGCTTCAAACTTACCTTGGTTGGCAGCAGTAGTGGTAACATCTCTAGCTTCTTGACCACCACCTAATATGACAAAATTCTTCAATGGTGTAATGGCAGCGGTGTTCAATGGTGAATCACTTTCAAATTTCTTCAAAATGTTCAAGTTTTCAACATCCAAAATCTTAGAGGTCTTGTCCTTTGAGGAAGTGATGAAATAGGTTCTATCTTCGGAAAATTGTAAATCAGTGACTAACCCTTCGTGAACTTGAACAGAGGCAATGAATTCACCAGTAGTGGCATCGTATTTGGAAACAGTACCGTTTTGATGACCTGCAATGATGTATTTACCCAAATATGAAAACCCAGCAACACTAACTCTTTCAAAACCTTCTCTAGTTGGAATAACTAATACTGGTTCAGTCTCTTGTTTTGTATAATCTTCACGGTTAACGTTGAAAACGGAAATATCACCCTTATGACCCATAACAGCATCCACAACGGCAAGGAATTTCTCATTTGATGGTGTGAATTCGACTCTTCTCACTGGTGAAACACATTTCCAAGTAAACACATTTTCACCATTACAAACAGTCCATAATTTAATACTGAAATCAGCAGACCCAGTGACTAACAATTCTGATTTTTGACAAACGTCTAATGACCAAATAGTACCACCGTGACCAGTGAAAGTTCCTAATCTTTCACCATTGAATGAATACCAAACTGAGGCATCTTTATCTTTGGCAACAGTGAAGATCAAATCACCTTCACGGTTATATTTAACTTGCGTCAAGGAACGTTCGTGCCCTTTCAATAGCAAAGGTCTCATCTTGTATTTGTAATTGTGTTTATGAGGTTGATCAAGACTGAACTGAGAGACTGAATCAATGAGGTTTCACGGTACTTCAATGTTAGCTCTACGTCTATTAACGTATTGTAAAAAAGTTTTGGTGAAAAAAAAATGGCGACTTCCGGGGGTGTCATGTGACCGGAGGTGGTCGGATAATAGCCTCAACCAATATTAATATTATAATATATGGCACTTTACAATGATAAAATAATATACAAGCAATGTCTGTATCAGCTTCTTTAATTTCGATTTATATATGTTCTGAGTTGTATTAACAAACGTGTTCAACTTCAACGTCTTTACCATCATTTTCACCTAGATCGGTTCTCAATCTTCTATTAAACAATTCAAATAAGAACCCAAAACAAGCAGAGGTAATAGCACTATCATATCTCCCCTTACTTGACTCATCTCTGACAAAAGCATGTTGAGCATCGTTCAGCTCCATAAATGTGAAATTAGCCCCATTATCTCTCAAAGTCTTTCTAATCAAATCACGACCTTCAGGTGGGACATGATTATCCAAAGTACCAAAGATCAAAACCAATTCCAAGTCTTTTCTCTTGAACTCAGTGGTTCTGATTAAGGTATCATCATTCTCACCTTTACCTAGGGCATGGATATGGATATCGGTTGGGAAAAAGGCAACAACGGCACTGATTCTCTTATCCAGGGCACCTCTAACGGCTAAGTGACCACCGAGACACATACCAGTGGCACCAACCTTCCCTGAAAAAGTATCCAAAGTTTCTAAGTAGTCCAAGGCTAATTTATTATCCTCATCATAAGATTCCAATGGTTTTTCAATCTTATATTTGTTACCTTTATCTGTCCCCTCAACGTCATAGGCTAATGGTTCTGGACCTTCGAAATTGTGGTAAATGGATGGTGCAACGACGATATAACCTTCACTAGCGATTTTTTTGGCAAAACGGGCAACTGGACCAGTGACTTGATAAATCTCGGAGTAGACTAGTACACCTGGGAATTTAGCACGAGGATAGTTTGGGATTTTTGGGTGATAGGTGTATAAACGCAAGGTTGTACCGTAAGAGGTAGTGACGTCGTGGTATGATTCAGTGATAAGCATCTTTAGTTCTCAGTTTAGCTCGTTTTGAAGTGCAATTGAGCGCAATTGAAGTATGTTTGGATACATAGTTCATCAGCTGTTCCAGACCATTTTTACGATCCCTTGATTATGGATTTTCGCGCGTTTTGTATACGCCTCTACAAGATCAAGCTCTTAATCGTAACAGTCATTAAATTTAAACGAGATGAAACATCAATAAAGTGAGGAAATCAACCCCATACCAACTTCTTGAATCTATACTCTATATTCTGTATCACGTGTCCATTCTTACGTGCTTCTTCCTCACTGATCAAGTCAACATTCGACAATGTTGATGAACGACAAGTCTTGGAAATCAGTTCTATAACATACTTGACCTTTTCATACTCCATGTCTGTTGGAAACTTTAGCACAATGTATTCACCATCAGTGTTTTCATGACCTTTTAATATGAATTTTAGTCCAACATTTCTCTTACGATTCAAAGAAAGTGAGCTATGTGTCGAGGTGATGAATGCACCGTATTGTAGATCCTTCAAATCACGGATCTTGATCTTGATAACTTTTTCCATCTTGGCTTCCTTTTCATTGTATTTCACCAAGAATATTGATTTATTAGTCAAAATCAAAGAAACACCAGTTTCCAAAGGTTTCAACTTGTTAAACTCCAAAGGTGACTGAACATTAGACCAAGACCCGACCAATAGCATATCTTCATCCTCTTCAGAGTCTTCACTTTCAGACCCACTGGATCTTGAAGAGCGATAGTTTTTCTCAATGCCCAATTGTTCAACAATCAGCTCTAGCATTGATTGGTTCTTATTGAAAGTCTCGTTAATTTCATTAGGATCAATAACGTTCAATGTGTTTTCGAAATCTTCAAAAACTTCTTGACCCTTGTGTCCCAATAGATAGTCCACAAAGCACTGTTTGAAATAGTCACTAATATAGCCAGAGTAATATCTCGACATCGTTAAAAATGCATCGTTAAGTAAACCTTTATAGTTTCTCTTTGCAGTTCTAGTGTAATCACCCTTGAGTGCATTGGTGGAAGCATACTGTCTTGAAATAAAATCACCGTTATCGGCCCATAAGTTATTGAACTCCTTTTTGAATTTGGCCAAGTCCTCGATAGCCAGTTTGTGAGTTGGTAAAATTTTATCCAACAACATGATCTCAGAAAGGTACTTGGACACAATATTTGTTCTATCCAAACAATCAATACAATTGATTCTAAAGATCCCCTGTTGATCTTCATTTAGCAGATTATCAGTCCATTTGTAAACATCCATTTGCTCCCCGATTGTCAGATCAGCTTCATCATTCTCGATCTTATCGTTTAACAACTCTGAAACATTGTCAAACTTCATCTTTTTGCAAACCTCGTGGAAATCGAACCATGTGAACTGAACGTGATTGTTTTGCGAAAGCTGTTGGAATGCCTTACCAACTTCAGCTTCTTTCGGTGATTTCTCGACTAATGATATCACTGTTAATGACCCATGGTTTGTCAACAAATTTTCAAAATGTCTCTTGAACGGGATTTGACATTTGGTGATACTTCTAGACAATGTTGGTATTGGTTTCAAAAATGCTGGATTCTGTTGGAAGAACACTGGAATGGAACCTCTGATAAGATCGTACTTGGCAAAAAGTGGTCCTTCGTTCATCTCTGTCAAGAATATTTGAGACGTCTTCACGAAATTTGCCACATTGGCGTGATCATCTATACCTCTTCTAAGGTATCTTGACCCAGCACGTCTTGTACTTCTCTTAGATAACAATAATACTTTGCCCTGTCTAACACCCAGAGAGCCATTATAGTTAACGTCAATATCAATTGAACCGACAAATCCCTGTATCAAAGAGAGACCTAGTTCGGAGCTGTTGAACTTCTGGCACATAGCCTGGTTGTAGTGATAACAATTTGGGTTCTTCGGGTCTTCTGCAATTGACTGTACTGACCCATCCTTGAAAATGATATCTCTTGTTATATCAATCTCTCTCGAGTAAAAGAAGTCTCTAGAGCTGAAGAACTTATCCAATTGTTTCTCAAATTTGTAAATCAAGCTACTGGATACCGGATATGCTTGTGCTAGATCACCAGACTTGTCTGATTGTTGCTGTTTGATTTTGTTAACAATTCTAGTGAAATTGTTCTTTGGAGGTTGTTCAGCATTTTTGGGGATACCACGTATGGTTATGGATCTTTGCAGCTTAATAGAGTTTATGTCTTTACCATCTATCTCATCTGTCGAATTGTCGATATCCAACATGTTAACAATTTTGTTTGAAAGTGAAAGCGAAGGATTAGACTTGATATCATTCACGTAAACACCTAGCTTGCTGAAGAAAATATCCTTTGTCTGATTAAATTTCTCTGTCACCAGACTACCAGCTGAAGAAGCTGATCTTAATCTTCCATCTTGTGACGCATCTGCAGTACTCTCATCAACTTGTTCCCCCTCCCCCACCACATCAACCACCTCTTCGAATTTGAAAAACAATTTAGCACGCTCATACTTTAGCGGTATAACCAAACTCTTCAAAATATTCCATATCGTTATATCTTTGTATTCGAAAACTGGTACCTGAGTATGTATAACGACAATGTAACCAGGACCTAGATCCACAAACCCGATGAGACCCAATGAATTCAACACAGCTAAAGGTTCTCCCTGTGGAGAGTAGTCAGCTTTGAACTTCTGGTCACTAAATCTTATGAAATGAGATCTATCACTGTTTTGTAGTGAAAGCTTTAAACCGTTCCTGTATAGGCCTATTGTGAGATAATCCTCGTATCCTGTCTGCGTAGACGCCTGTTCAGAAGACACAATCGACGGGTTCCCTGACATGATCCACTGTTTTTATACCGTTCTGTGACCTTAATTAGCGTAGCGCTCTAGCAAATGTTTCCTATTTAGCAAGCCGCTGTGCCTTATTATTCTCCAGTGTGTAAAACTCCTTAAAAGCTGAAAAGGTGTCTTTTGATCTCTGTACGCAATTAACATTTTTAGTGAGCGCTCGTTTAAAGCGGTATCTGTGCTGTGCGCGAACCGGGAATGCTGTCGTTTAGGAGATTCTCCGGTTTGTTTACATTTAAAGCTTAAACGATGAGCATCGATTTATTTTCATAGAATCTACGTATTGTAATTATTTAGAGTACAAAGACAGACTATGGCCAATGTCAAGTGTCCAATGCCGTGGTACAACATTAAAGGGACTCAGGTGTAAGATCACAGTGCCTGCGGTTGAAGGGTTCTGTCGGTACCACAAGAACCAAGCAGTTCCAAACAATTCGTACCCTCACCATTATCAACAACAACAGAAAGAGGTACAGGCTGGGTATATCTATGTTTACACATTGAAACATCTTGTATCAGAATCACCAAGGAAAGAGGATTGGCTGCAAGTTTCCAATAACAAAAGGCACAAAGATACAGATGATTGGAAAGTATTCAACCCAAAGAAATTCATCTTGATCAAAATTGGTTTAACAACAGGGACCGTTACGAATAGAGTGAAACAATGGGAATCTAAATGCAATCACCCCTTAGTATCACTTGATCCGTTGGCCGTTGCCAAACAAAGTAGATCATCCTTATCATCCATGTTCAAAAGACTCACCATCAAACGCCAACAACCCATTCTCAAGCATTACGATCATCAAGGCCATGGGTTCCATACTGACAAAAACCTAGCAAAGATTGAAAGATCCATACATCAGAGACTATGGAAACTTTATGGAAGAGGGGATATCGTATGTCATGGATGTGAAGGTCACGAACGTGGGTATGGGATCCATGTTGAGTGGTTTATGATTAAGAGGAAAGAGCTGCTGAATTGTTTCAAGATCATCGATGAAGTTTGTGGAGAGTTTCAAAATTAGCGAAATACTGCTGGTTGTGGTTTCACCATTGTGTGCCAAATAGTGCTAATTTGCCTACTCGATGAGGTCATGACTTTCAAAGTAATTGCTGGTCTTTCGTAGATTGAGAACAAGGTGTATTTTTGGAATATGACGCTATAGAGGAACACTTTTGGAACACTGGATGATGGATCCTTTTGGTATGGTTACTCACGTAGACATTTAGTACTACCATGTATACAGCTCGTGCCTGGGTACCAAAGTACATCGATCTGAAGGGTCACTGAAACAAAGAAGTGAAATATAGACGTTTATTGAGTTCACAGAAGACTATTGACGTAGAAGTAGTCACCGTCGAAGAGTATCTCAAAGCTCTCGGTATCTTCTTAGCTAAGCCCAAGGTCCAAGGTATAGAAATTGAATCCCTTTCGTTTCCCCAGAGAAACTTTCCTACAGCGTAACGATCTCAATGCACATCTTCGCTGGTGAAATTTTAAGAGTTTATTTTTAAATCTGATCCGCTTTAAGAAACGCTACATGGAGAAAGATCTTCGCTAAGGGTGTTGCGAAAATCTTGCAAATCACGACTAAGGATCTCACTTCGTACGTAAGTTTTGAAAGTATCATAGGTTTTAGGGCTGGTTGAACTTCCATCTTCAGAGTTGTTGGCTGTTGGCCTCTTGTGAGTTGTGACTTGTCGTTTCACATTGATCTCTCTGTCTGTCACAGTAGGTCCGCGTGCTGTGTTCACGTAAGTCTTGGAAGCATCGTAAATATGTTCTACTACTGTTTGTTTATCTTTTCCATCCATAAATAATAATTTGCGATCCCTGCTTTAATACCGTCCGAGACAATCCATTCACCTTTTGGCCCTTTGTCTATCATAGGTAGCTAAAAGTGGAAACCGTGCTTAGCTCGATGCAGACATACTACTACGCAATTGGTCAATAAGTTGTACACCACAGTGGTAAGTATTACGAATCACCAAGCACATTCTACTCATAACTTCTGAAACAAAGACCTCGACGTGCTGGTTATTACCAAATTCCAATCCCAGGTCTCCGACCCTGCTTGACAACAACCAAGCGATCGTTGAAACTTGGTGTCATTCGCTGGATTTACGTGGACGGTGGTAAACATGTACACAACACGCGGATCCACCGCTGGCTCTTCAATTGCCCAGGCTACGCTTGTAAGCTCCAGTCTTCCCATTGGATCTACCCACCGTTAAGCATTGCCAGTAACCAGGGTGAAGCATCCAATTTGGCTGTATAATTTCATCATCAGCTTGCCCGAAAATGTCCACCTTTCCTCGGTAAAATGAAGGGAATTCAGCTTAACAGCGAGATCGAAACACGCTCTACCACTATACACGATTCGAAAGAAGGGGGTTTATTTGTTTACAAAGTTGTTGATGTCTTAACCAGCTGGTCGTCATAGAGATTCCACGACTTTGACCTTGAAGGTCTCAAACACTCTTAAGTGTTAATACTATTCATCCAGATCTTTGTCTGAAGCACTTTACCGATTAGGAAGCTTTCTTTTCCCAAAAAATAACTTCTTATGCAGGTTCATGCACGTGCGATCTCAAAATAGAAACAGTGGTGGAAATTGTAAACAAAAACAACAAAACAAAACAGCCACTACAACCAGCAAGTTCAACGCATGGCGCTGATGTTTGGAGTTGTGGACTAATGGTGCTGGAAATTTGTATATAAAGCTCAAAGATCCCTTTCGATTTTCTCAACTCAATTGATATTTCTCTTTCATCATCATCAGTATCATTATCTCATAAATCACAATGCAATTCTCCACTTCTGCTGCCATCTTAGCTTTAGCCTCCTTAGCTCAATACGTCGTTGCCGACTCTGAAACTTTTGGTTTAATCGTCATCCGTTCAGGTTCCAGATACCAAAACTCTGGTGTCGCCAAATCCGGTACCATCTTAGTCGCTGGTGGTTCTGACTACGTTTCCGGTGTCATTGATGACTCTGGTTACTTCAAATTAGCCGATGGTTCTTACTTGTCTGTTGCTAACGGTGTCATCTCCGTTGGTACTGAAAAATCTGCTGGTTTCTCCATCAAGGATGGTTACTTAGCCTTCGAAAACTCTCAAGGTTTCAACATTGCTGCTGCCAACTCTCAAGTCTTACAAGGTTCTGGTGAAAACCCAGTCGCTTTGAGAGCCACTTTGACCTCTGGTTCCGTTGCTGCTGACTTCACCCCATCTGGTGCTTCTGCTTCCTCTTCAGTTGCTGCTTCATCTACCTCTGCTCCATCAGTTGCTACTCAAACCGCTAACGGTGCTGCTATGGCTCAAGTCGGTTTAGGTGCTGGTATGTTCGCCGCTGCTGCTTTGTTGATCTAAGAATCTCTTGGATAAACTTTTCTTACTTATGATATATATGATACCTTTTTATGTGCTTTAAGTTACTAGGACAGGGTTCGATGTGGGCTTTTTAATATTTGAACGTTATGATTTTTTTTAAATACCTGTGCATCTTGTAGTATATTCATTGTCAGTCCTATATCCTTATGACTTTTGACCTGACTCTAAGTCAACACTCAGTAAGACCTTACAATTTCACAAACATCCACACTATAATGTTCATACCAGTGCTTCCTTCCATGACTTTGAGCCACACGATGTTCGGCATCCTTACGCCAGGCCTGTATATCTTCAAGCGACTTCCAATATGACACTGCAATCTCAGAACCATCTTCACTTAATGCTTCAAACTTCTGACAGTTAAATTGTGTTAATGCCTTGTCTCTAAGTCTTCGGGCTGTTTGGAAATATTTATCATCTAATTGTTTGATTTTGGCCTTGAAGATGACCACGTATCTCATACCTATTGGTTCAACCATTGTAGCTCATCCATATAGTCAATGTGAGCGAAGCTTAAACCTGCACTATAAGGCTGATATATATATAGTATGGCCCATTGACTTGAAGGTTACTCATCTACAGATCTTGGTATAGACACGTAAAAGTCTATACCTTGAGTCTTGAGTCATCCATGACTCTATTGCTTATAGATGAGAACAACTGAGTAGACCATAAGCAAATCACGAAGTATATTAGTCCCAGAAATAACGATTTATAATCTGATCTGTGGGAAGGTGTTGTATAGATCTAAACTAATTACTAGCTGTCGGCGGCTCTACGCTCTACATATTGTGATTATGTAATCATGATTAATGGGGCTTTGTTTTGGCACAATTTACGAAAATATGACCTTTCTGTATGCTTACATTACTTCTTTAGTGCTTTTAGACAGCAAAGTATACCTAAAGACTAGTTTAGAGGCAATTCCTGAGAGTATAAATTTCACTATTTGTATCTTCGATGTGTTTTATGATTGCATAGAAAAAAATGGAGGTGCTATTTTTACAAAAAGGTATTATTTTTTTAGATTTCAAGCTTCATTTTCTCGCACATTATCTGGTTATTCAGTAAGGTACAAGAATATGTCATATAGTATGCTGAGTAAAGAGACACTGCGGGTCTTATTTAGCTACAATTTCCAAAACTTAGAGTACCTGAATATCAGATTACATAATCATGATTGTGTGCCGCTTACCGTTTTATTGAAGATTTCATTTATTGAACAACTAATTGATACAGCCACGTAACAAATAGGGGCAAAGTGTCAAATTTACGATAGAATATCTGGAATAAAATGCTTCCAAGAAATCATATTGGAGATATTAATGCAGATTGGTGATTAATGGCAACATCTGGATGTAATGAATGTGAAATTACACTACTTGACGTAACATGAAAATTCTCCTGTACATTAGGTATACCAAATGAGAGCTTTTCATTCGAAGTCGATCGATCTCACTCAAAAAATGAGGAGTCAGATCGGAGTTGATTTGGTACGAGACACAACATACTAATAGAAGAGGACCGTATAGAGGTATAGAATCATAGAGGCTAGACATGCTAAGGCTAAGACCAGGTATAAAAATTGCGCTCAAATTATATGAATGACATATGGCAGCTACTATATCTAATTTATTATACTTAATTGACAGTAAAACCAACTGTTGTATTAAACGCCTATAGAAACTCTAGTCAAATTAGCTGTAGTATAATCTTTCAAGTGAACCTCATGACAACCTGCTCTCTTAATCCAAATCAACACTGTTTCCAGGAACATATGGATCCACCAAAAATTGTGAGAATTTCTTTAACTTCTCCAAACCTCTAACTTCTGTATTGACTAATGGAACTTTAACAAGATGGAAATCTTCATACAATTCATTCATTTCATTCAAATACTTGGTTTGCATCTTAGATCTGGATTGACATCTCTTACATGGGTCTTCGTCCTGTGTGAATAACAATTGGTTAACAATGATTGTACTTGAGTCAATACCATAACTGTCCAATTCTTGGATCAAACGTTCACTTTCGTATAATGACAAGAATTCAGCAATACAGACAACGACAAAAGTGGTAACGTCTGGATCGGTGAATTGTGTGTTGATCAATGCGGTTAATTCTTTCAATTCAGTCATTTTGGACATTAGGTCATTAGAATTGACACCTCCCATTGAGCTTAACAACCCACCAAATCTTGAAGATAATTCATCAAATTTAGCCAACAATTTTGAGAAAGTTTGTGGTAATTGTAAAAATCTTAGAGTATGACCAGTTGGTGCAGTGTCAAAGATAATTGTATCATATTTAATCTCATTGTTTTCATCAGCATCATTAGATTGTTTCTTAATATGTTTCAAAACTTCCATGAATGACAAGGCTTCATCAATACCTGGGATAGAACTGGTCAAGTCACCCATCATACTCTTCAAAGGGTCATTACTGTTTGTATCCATGTTTGCACTCAAATCTTGAATACTAGCAGAAGGATCAATTTCCATACATGACAAATTATCCATCCCTGTGACTTTTCTAGCATCTTTACCGAATTTCTCACCAAAGGCATCACTCAAGTTATGTGCTGGATCGGTGGAGATTAACAAGTATTGCTTTGTTGGGTTGTTTAATGCTAATTGGATGGAAATTGATGAAGATGAGGTGGTTTTACCAACACCACCTTTACCACCGACAAAGATCCATTTCAAAGTGTCGTGAGTTAAAAGGGATTTGATATTTGGATCTGGGACTTCGAAATCGTCGGACATGGTTCTATAATTGATGTGACAGCTGTGTTAATGGATCAAATTTTGGAATTTTAGAATGCGTTATGCTGGTCTTTTAAACAATCAAAACTGAAAACCGTCAAAATCGACAGATGGCGACATTACGTAATCCGGAGTTGGATTCTAGAAAGTTCCAGCTGGATCTGGAAGGGAACAGCCATAGGTTAACTAAACATATTAGGTAGCTCCCTGTATAAAAGAATAACGTACAAGAGCATATGGATGCTTGTGTTTGGCTTCAAAAAATCGTTTAACATGATTGTGGTTGGAATTTGAGTAAGAGTCACATGACTATAGTAGTCGGATATTGGGAAAACTACCTCGGAATTAATGGTAATACCCATTAATAATTAGGTACTATGCATAGAACTCACAGTGCTATTTTGATCTCAATGTCAGATAAAGTTCACCAATCCAATATTCTCATATGCCTGAATCTGACCAGATTGATACTAAACTGATCTACGGGCTTACGAACGTTACCGGCTCATCAACTATCCCCATCAATGTGTGTCTTCATGCCTTGACATTAATTGTGTCAAAAATTGCTGATTTGAGCCATAGTTTTAACATGTCCCTAAAGATCACTCTTATGAAACAAGATCAACACAGTTACACAGTGGTGGCTAAAGGAGGTGTCAATTCTTGTATATAAGCAGTGAGGTTTGTATACGCTTACCTATGGATTGAACTTGTTTGATTCTATAGGAGTGGGTGGGGATATACTAGATGTCTATTAAGAAAGATCCAAGAGTGTCAATAACCAGTGTTGAGTATGGATCAATTCAGGATTTCGAACCACCTTTGATCGATTTGACACCTGATTTGTCCAAGTCCAAGTCTCAACAATTGTCCAAATGGTCAAGATTCAAACTATTCTTTGACGATACATTGGATAAACCACCAGTGGAACGGAGATTCATCAGAAAATTAGACTTGTTCTTACTGTCTTCTGTCATGTTGGGATACTTCATCAAGACTTTGAATGGTACCAATGTCTCCACCGCGTATTTGAATGGGATGAAGGAGTATTATTCCATGACTGGGAATGATTATAACTTGTTGAACACTTTTTGGTCTCTGGGTTACTTTTTGGGTCAAGTCCCATGTTCAATGATATTGCATCGTTTGAAACCGAATGTATATCTTGCATTGCTAGAGATAACATGGGGTTTATTAACGATTTGCTTGATTTTTCCCAAGTCAATCGAGACGATGTGGGTGTTGAAATTTGTATTGGGTGTTTTAGAAAGTGGGTATTTCCCTAGTGTCGAGTATCTTCTGGGATCGTGGTATTCCTCATCTGAGATTAACAAAAGGTCAACTTTCTTCAATTGTTCAGGAATGGCTGCAGGTTTAGTGTCTGGTCCATTACAACAGTTTATCTTGACATGGCTTCGTTCAAGATCATCGCATTGGGAACCATTCCAATGGATGTTTATTATTGATGCTATGATATCTATACCAGTGGGTGCTTACACATTTCTAGCAATTCCAAATACACCAGAAACTACAAACGCATGGTATTTTGATGAAACTGATAAGCTAGTGGCATTGGAGAGACTGAGAAGAAGACGATTGAGCATTACAATCAGTGAATCCAAATCTAGTTGGACAAACGTTCTCAAGAAATGGCACGTCTTTTTGTTTCCTACTTTATTCTTATGCTTTAGAATTGGATGCTTGGGTGGCTCAATGCAATGGTTCCAATTGTGGATGAAATTGGATTTGAAGTTACCATCGGCACAATACAATCAAATACCAGCCTTGGTTGCATGTGCCAGTATTATTTATGCCCTAGCGGTATCGTATCTCAATGACTTTTATCATAATAAGTTGACATCCAAATTCCTATACTTGATGTTCATATGTGGGGTTATCAGTTATACAGGGCTATCTATCTGGAACATCCCTACTTGGTCCAAATGGTGTTGTTTCCTACTGTTCAATATTGTTGATTCATGTGGACAGAGTTTGATTTTCAGCTGGATCAATAGTAGCCTGGCAAGTCATGATGATCATGAGAGAAGCTTGATCATTGTCTTGACGAACACTATTAGCTACGTTTTCACAATGTGGTTACCACTGATGCTGTTTAACCTGGATGAAGCACCACAGTTCCACAAAGGCTACACTTTTGTAGGTGTCTGCTGCTTCGCTGGGTTTATTGTAGTGGCATTGACCTCCAATCTGATCAAAAGGGATCGAAAGAGACTGAATATATAGATGGATAATATATTCAATGCATTCAATATTCCAATATTCCATATCTGTTTACATAATCAGCTGTAGTGATCTCCGTTCGCGGCGGTAGGAATTGCCGCTTTCGGAGAGCTTGCCAAAAGTTCCAACTTCCGATCCGCGGGTTTCTATTGGTGCAAAGAAAACAACAAATCACAGCTGAAAAAAGGGTGTCTGATTTCAGATTTCACAAAAAAAGGCTGCAACCAGTGACTGACCAGGAAGAGCGCCCAGCTGTCCATGTCCACCACCCAAAAATACCTTCTTTTCTATAGGCCAATGCGATTGTGCTTCATGCCTCCCACAATTTGTAATTTGAATCACAATTGAGTCTCATAAACCCCAATCACCATTGGTTAAAACCTTTGCTACGTACAGTTTCAACTCTCAGGAACAAATTAATCTGCCACAACCTTTTCGTCTTATCTACGGACTTTACGCCAACGACGTCACGCAATTGGGACAAAATAGCCTAAACGTCCCCTAAATTCCTTTCAAAGTTTCAGCCACTTTGCCGCCGCTTATTCTGGATGTTACATTTGTCTCGCAAAATTCGAATTTTGTACTGGCTCGGATGTCAAATTCCGACCGAAAATAAACTCATCGGTCTTCGATTTTTTTTTTCTTCCACAATTAATCAAAATCTGTGATTTCCTCACCTCTCTTGTAAAATCTGATACTTCTAGACGTGTAAGCTCTTTCAAGTAGTTCCATCTCTTGTTTCCCTTCCCAATATAGCTACTTTTAGGAGATGTTCAAGTCTGCTATGAACCCATTGCGCCCTGTCGCAAGATCTCAACAAAGATTGTTCTCTAGTGCTATCACTAGATTACAACAACAAGCTTCCGCTACACCAGTTGCTAAACCATCCGCTTGGAAGAAAGCCGGTAAATTCTTATGGAGAACCACTTGGGTCTCTGCCCTATTGGCCTCTTCCTACGTTGCTTACTCCATCTATGAAGAATCCAACCCAGGTCAACAAGTTCCACAATCTGCTACTTTCACCAATGGTCAACCAAAAAAGAGAATTGTTATCTTAGGTTCAGGTTGGGGTGCTGTTTCTTTATTGAAGAACTTGGACACCACTGAATACAATGTTACTGTTGTCTCTCCAAGAAACTACTTTTTGTTCACTCCATTATTGCCATCTGCTCCAACTGGTACCGTCGAATCCAAATCCATTATTGAACCAATCAGATCCATTGCTAGAAGATGTAAAGGTGAAGTTTTGTACTACGAAGCTGAAGCCACTAAAGTCGATGCTAACAAGAAAACCGTTACCATTAAAGGTCAAGATATCGGTAAGAAAGATGTTGTCCAAGATTTAGAATACGATTATTTGGTTTGTGCCGTTGGTGCTCAACCAAACACTTTTGGTACTCCAGGTGTTTATGAATATGCCTCTTTCTTGAAAGAAATCCCAGATGCTCAAGAAATCAGACAAAAAGTTTTGAACTCCATTGAAAAGGCCTCTGCTTTACCAAAAGATGATCCAGAAAGAAAGAGATTATTAAGCTTTGTCGTTGTCGGTGGTGGTCCAACCGGTGTTGAATTTGCCGGTGAATTGCAAGATTTCGTTGATCAAGATTTAGTCAAATGGTACCCAGAAATCTCTAAGGAAATTAAAGTCTCATTAGTTGAAGCCCTTCCAAACATTTTGAACATGTTTAACAAGAAATTGATCAAATACACTGAAGACGTCTTTAACGAAGAAAACATTTCTTTGAAATTACAAACCATGGTTAAGAACGTTGACGCTAAGAACATCACTGCTGCTATCAAGAACAAGGACGGTTCCACCACCATTGAAGAAATCCCATACGGTGTCTTAGTCTGGGCCACTGGTAACGGTGCCCGTGAAATCACCAAGAACATCGCCGGTCAATTGGAAGGTCAAACTTTTGCCAACAGAGGTTTACTTTCTGATGAATACTTGAAGGCTATTGGTTCAGACTCCATCTTTGCCATTGGTGATTGTATCCTTTCCAGAAAATTCGCCCCAACTGCTCAAGCCGCTTATCAACAAGGTATCTACTTGGCTAAATTGTTCAAGAACTTGGCCAAGATTGATGCTCACAAGCATACTTTAGAAAACACCCCAGAAGCCTCTGAAAAGGCTAAGGTCCTATCCAAGATTGACAAGGTTTCCAACTTTGAACCATTTGAATACGTTCACTTGGGTGCCTTGGCCTACATTGGTTCTGAAAGAGCCGTTGCTGATTTGTCATGGGGTAACTGGTCCAAGGTCTCCCTTGGTGGTTCCTTGACTTTCTTGTTCTGGAAATCAGCCTACGTTGGTATGTGTTTGTCTTTCAGAAACAGATGTTTGGTTGTTTTGGATTGGATCAAGGTTGGTATCTTTGGTAGAGATTCTTCCAAGGAATAAGTTGACAATTTTGTTCAAATTGACGGGAGAGGACGTAAGTTATAGATGTCCCTTCTCCACAAACTTTTTTATATTCCTCTAATTTATTCTGTTTATACAAGTACATATAATTATATATTCACTTCTCTACTTTGTTAAACGGTCATGTAGCTCTACATATGGACACACAAAATTTCATCAATGACAATAACAATTAAATCAAATTATACATTATATGAGTATAGTTTCAGAATTAAACGAGAGAAGAAGAAGAAAAAACACGAATGTATATGTATATGCAGGGTTTCAGTTAATTTTCTTAATCAAGTTGTTGATCAGAGTACAAGAATTCCAATTGTTCTTTAACTCTTCCACACCACTTATCAGGGTTTCTCAACCCTTTAACGTTCAAATCACCATGTTCACACAAAATCCATTTCATAGCTTCCCAGATCTTGGCTTCGAAATCATAGCCTAATTCTTTGATCAAGTATTTGGAGTATAAACGTCTTCTGTTACCATCTCCATCATGGATTTGTCTAAACCCATTACCATCCACACTCCATGGATAAAGTTTTGGTTGGTTACAGTGCAAGAATAGCATTTCTGAGTTTTTGAACTTGTGCATGTGGTAATTATCTTTGTAACGATCGTATGGATAATCACTCTTGAATGTCTCATAGTTTCTTGATTGTAAGTAATCCAAGATTGGATCGTATTGACCCATGGCGGCAATTTCAATGTTACCATCATCTTTAATTTCACCATATTCACGAATGTATTCTTGCACTTGATAGTATGGTAAACCGAATTTGTGAGCAGCGGTCATGATGGTCTCTTTATCACCTTCACCGGCTTGACCTTGGGCAAATAGGGGATAATAGTAGTCTGGACCATAGAAATTGTAGTATAGTGAAAGGAACAAAGTCTTTGCGTGGACTTTCTTGTTGATCAAAACTTGACCAGTTTCACTTGATGCTTCAGGGAATGTACCTTCTAAATCATGGTATGAGATTTTCCAATTATAATCTTCATCTGACAAGATCTCTGGATGATCACGTTCATCATTGTAAGAGAAACGGACTTGATTTGTTTCATTGACTGTGATGTTGGCGATTTTGTACAAGTTTGGCGAAGTAGATCTTCTCCAGAAGTCTGGCCATATAACCAATGGTTTGGAAATGAATGGTTCGTTGACAAATAGCAAATCTGGATTCTTCAATGGTAAGTTATCGGAATCCATCAACAACACATTTTCGAAAGATGTTAGCAGTAAGGCCATTGATTTCAATTGGTAACCTTTGATTCTGATTCTGTTAGTGTTGATATAGTTGGACATTAAAATACATCTGGCACCGAAAACTGGGAAAATACGATCACAAAGATCCACAGAGTATTCATTTTCATTTGGAATGAAAACCTCGATTGGTAATTTGGAACCCAAATCTCTCAACATCTTGATTGATAACAAGACTAACCAATTATATTTACCACCACCAGCATATAATATACCATTACCCTTGAAACCAGCTTCCACGTTATCAGGGAATTTTTCAGGCATTTTTTCAACAAAGACCTTGTGAGAGTTTTGCAAGTTTTTAAATTCATCATCGCTAAGCAAGAAGAATGAGCTCAAGTATTCTTTTGATCTGATTGGATCCACACCATTGTTTTCACGTAGTTTACCAGCCAAGACTGGAATTTTACCATCCCAATTATCATACGAGTTGGAACTGTTGTAATGTTCTCTATTGTTGATACCACCGAATGATGGTTTAGTATCGAAAATAGCTTGGAACAAATCTTCATTCAAAAATTTCTTGAAATCGGCATACTTGTTCAAACCTCTTTCAATTTCCTCGTTATTTCTGTAGTCACCAAAGTCTTTGTTTCTATAGTATTCATCATCACTGTAATCATTGATAATGAAATGCTCACCCGAGATGTCCAAGTCTTCAGGTTTTGTACGGTCTGGATGAGTCTTCACAATTTTCACATCACTTGTTTCATAATAGGTATGGTCACCATCCCCCGGAGATGCCTTGTTGTATTCAATCTTCAATTCACTGGATGGTTTGTATAGGTAGACATAGTTCAGCTGTATCAAGGCGAAGAACAAGACGGAAGCACCAAGAAGCACCAGCACTTTCGCCAATCTGGCTGTATGTAGTCTGTGTAGCACTCTCTGTAGAGCGGAAGAGGATGTTCTCAGTATTTTATTCATCAAATGATTTTGTTATTATTCTTCTGGATTCTCTATAATGGCATGAGCGGATTTCTATCAAAGCGGAAGCAACACAGGTTACCAGTCGTTAGCAGTAATGGATCTGGACAGGGCGCTTAGTGTGTAGAGGTCTGTATGTGTTATTAGCAAGTGATTAGCGAGGGGTTTGTGGCTGCCGCCGTTGTTGAGGTGGTGGTATTTCAAAGGCTTAACTTCACCTCTTCTTGGGAATCTTTTGGAATATATTTGATTTTGGCGCTGTGTTGATGCTTTTGATTTTTTAGTGGCCGGTCCGGATTGGGAAATAGAAAAAAAATAAAAAAAAAATAATGTGCACTGCTGATTTTCAGCCTTCTTTTCGGCTCAAAAGTTGGTGAGTTTGATAGGGAAATCTCAGGGGAACTCTTGTATTGGGGTGACTGTGATGAGGCTGAGTCTGTTGATACCAGCAGTGTAGTGGTATGTACCTGAGTGTATTGTGTGGCAGAAGGGCCAGAACACGAGAGTCAGCGGAATCCTTATCAGATGGCGTTGGCAGCACCCATTCGCTAAGGAAAAACACACACAATAATTGTGCTAAGCTTTTTGGAAGAAACGGCGATCTCTAAGCATAGAACCACATCTTAGAGGTGGAATAACTAAAGAGCCTTCAGCTATACTTAATATGGTCATCGCATCTTGAGCAGGTTCAAGTGTATCTTACTTATTAACAGTAGTATTCTATCATTGAGTCTGGACTCCTCATTTAGCCACACGATTCGTAGCAAGTTCCATGGAATGCACGTGTATGTATGGCGTCTTTGGCTGGACTGATGCGTGGAGATTGTAGATTAGCTCACTGCAAAAGAAATGGTATAGAAGAGTAGGTACTATTTAACGATGTGAACCATTGATGTCCACTTATGGTAAGATCAACATTGTGAACAGTATCGAATGTAACGTAGAAACTTCATAGTTCCTCTACGTTGGTTTTATTTCCGGCATGAGTGTGTTGGACTCTTGACGTAGCACGTTTTGATGTCTCAGCTGAGCTCTTCAAGAACCTTGACTGTACTTCAATTGAAATACATGCTAGTGCCTCCAAGTAGATGATTAGTGAAGAGTTGTCTCTACGGTTGGAGAACCTTGTCATTTAAAGAGTTCAGTAATGGTGATTGTGTATCGTAACTTGCAAAAGACCCTATTTCATTAGCAGACACGAGACTTGAAAGGAGACAAGCACCGAGAGGGCAAAATTGATCACATACAGGGTCTGTAACGCTCTTAAGAGATCACAAGACCTATAATATGTTCGTAATACCTCCTGAGAAATAGCTGGAGAATCTATAAATTAAAAATGTTAACTGTAATTTAGGAATTCCGTTACTGTAAGAAATGTCATCTTAGTAAAGTCTAGTACTGAGACAACGATAAATGATAAACAAGTGTCTTCTGGCTTTAAGCCTAGAGCATATAAGGGGTAGGTGCTAGGGTACCATCAATTCGACTGAGTAAGTGATCATTGATAAGCTTTAACACCCACAACACGACTAGTGAGACACACAAAGTGACCAGCTCCGTCCAACGAAATAATTACACCACAAACTCAGAACCACTGAGCACCATAACCTTCTTAGAATGCCTTCCACGTTCCACCTATTCAATTACCATAGATATTCTTTATCACCTCCATCACCCAATCTGCCAAAATCCTAATACTAATCTCACGTGTCAATAAGCACCCCTCTAACCCGGCTTTTTGATCCAGACCATTCGCGAACAAGAAAAAGAATATGACAAACTTTCCAACGAAATCTTCAAAATTGATAGTGTGCTTAGGTGGACTATCTGAGGGCGCAAAGACTCTAAACAACCAACAAAAAACAGAACCATAACATAATGTCTGCTGATCATACTAGAGATCCTTGTCCTATTGTTATCCTAAACGATTTCGGTGGTGCCTTCTCCATGGGTGTACGTATTTCACAGAATTTTTTGCCATTCTGATTTCTCGGGAAACTAACTAAGGTAATATTAGATCATTGGTGGTTGTGTTTGGCACGGTATCAAAGGGTTCCGTAACTCTCCATATGGTGAAAGACGTATCGGTGCCATAAGCGCCATCAAGGCCCGTGTCCCTGTTGTCGGTGGTAACTTTGGTGTTTGGGGTGGGTTATTCTCCACATTTGATTGTTCAGTGAAAGCCATTAGAAAAAGAGAAGATCCATTAAATGCCATCATTGCTGGGTTTTTCACAGGTGGTGCACTAGCTATTAGAGGTGGGTGGAGACATACAAGAAATAGTGCTATCACTTGTGCTTGTTTGTTGGGTGTTTTCGAAGGTGTTGGTATGATGTTTCAACGTTATATGGCATGGCAAAATAAGCCTATGGCTCCTCCTTTACCTGATCAACCATTGTCTGCTTAGACTTGCTTGACTTAGAAGAAAAAGAAGAAAGAAAATGATGTCCTTGTGTGTGTGTGACTGGACTGAGATTTGTTAATGACCCTTGATGAAAAGAAGAATATCTTGAAATCTGTACATAATGTAAATACAACAAAAAGTTTGGAGATTAATTGCTTGCTATAGATTGGCAATATCTTCTCATATATTATAAACCTGTTTTTTTGTACAACTACTCCTAGTAAGAATAAAATATTTCATTATAGTTAAAATTGTTTCTTATTTACATATCCTTCCCATCATGAGATCAAGCTCATTACTTATACCATTTACTACCCTCTGCACTTGTCTTCAAATCATTAAAACTATCATCAGCGTGTTTCATATTCAAGTTCAAGTTTTTCAACCCAGTACCTGGAGGATTCCAATCTCCATTGAATTTTGTTTCCGTTATGAAAGGATGCAACACGGCTTGTTGTGGTGTCCATCTTTCCAATGGGTTCAAGTTCAATAACCCTTTAAGCAAATGAACTAACGATTCACGATCATTAACTTCACGTTCAATCATCGAGGTGGTCATATTTCTTTTGCTCATTGTGTATTGTGTAACCAATTCATGTAGATCATTGGATTTCAAATAGTTTTTACCAGGAGTTTCCTGGATTTGACGTTCTTTACTATATTTCTCAAGGGATTTGATTTGGTATTCACCACCTTCACCTTCACCCACTTTCTCAAAGAAATGTTTAGCATTCTTACCCATTTCAATCATCCATGATGGTGGTAGCCCCATTATCGATGTGATTTTAACAATTTGATCATATTCAGAGGAACCTGGGAATAAAGGCAGACCTAAGAACAATTCTGCAATGATACATCCCAATGACCACGTATCGATCGAAGTTGTGTATGGAAGACCCATTATCACTTCTGGAGATCTATAAAATCTCGATTGGATATATGTGTATAGAGTTTGACGTTCTTGACATGCTGAGCCGAAATCAACAACTTTAATATCAGGTTTATCCGGACTCATCAATAGGATATTCTCAGGTTTCAAATCACAATGAATAATTTTGGCATCTTTTAAGACACAGAGGGAATCCAATAATTGCTTTGCGAAATTTCTGACCAATTTTGTGCTAAGACCTTTATATTGGTTTTGTTTAATCAGTTCGAAAAGATTCGAGGATAACAGTTCTGAAACGATACACAGATGATTCTTGTGGATAAACTTATCCTTCAATCTCAGGAAATGATGATTATCCAATGGATCAATCTTCTTATTGATCAGTTCCAATATTGAAATCTCAGACAGTGATTGATTGATGAAAGCCGGTTTGGAATTGACAACTTTAACAGCAACCATTTCTTTAGTTTTCAAGTTTTGACATTTAACAACTTGTGCAAATGTCCCATGACCCAAAATGTCCAATACGAGATATTTTCTATTTTCTTGGCCTCCCAAAACATCATTAACATAGAGGATGTAATCATTGTCTTCATTGTCAGCCCCATTGTTTGTCTTGCCTTCACTTGGTTTGGTAAGTACTCTCTTTGGATTTTTAGAAACTTCATAATTGAAATCAGCATCACATAGCGAGTAAGTGGTCGTCAATTCTGTTGTTAGAGAGAGAAGAGGTGAAATATAGTTAGATCCCATCGAGGCACGTCTATATTTTGGTGTTTTATTCTTGACAGGTTTCAAATCTTGTTTACATGTGATTTTTTTAATGGTTGGTGGAGGTAATTGTTTCAAATTCGGGAACTGGTTCAACAACGACTGTCTTCTTTGTTGCATAGGACTCATGTATTGCTGTTGTAGAGCTGGTGGGAAAGTTTGCATCACAGTAGCAACTGATTGTCTTCTTTGAGGTTCAGTGTTTAGTTGCACTGTAGAATCTGCAAAATATCCTGGTGGTGGAGCTGGTGCACGGACTGGTGGATTTGAGATCAGAGAGTCCTTTCTTGCAAATTGGTCCATTTGGAATTGTGTCTCATCTTCGTATGTGGTTGGAAGTTGGTTATTGAAAATGGACGCTCTGTTTGGAGTATGTTGTAATAACGAGTTTGGTAAATTAGGCGGAGCAGCCCCAGAAGCTGGGTTATTAGACAAGTATTGTGGATAGTTTGAAGGACTATTGTTTGAGCCTGGTGAATTCTGGTTGTTTTGGTAATACCAAGGGTTCTTGAATTGATTCGTAGGTGACCCAAATGGTGATTTCTTCACACCGTATTGTTGATCCAGTTGTCCTTGAGTAGCTGATAATCTTGGTGTTGACATGTTTAATTGCTGATTGCTTGATCCATATGACTTGTTCCATGTGATTTCAGAACCATTGTGAGAAGATGCTAATGGTGAACTATGCGCAGGTTGTTGTTGGTAGCTATTCGAACGTTGTTGGCTGTATTGAGGGAACAGCTGTTGATTTGGGACAAACTGTTGTTGCTGTGGAGTTGTGCTTGAATGCGGCTGTTGCTGTTGCTGCTGCTGATATGGTTGTACAGACGGCTGGTCTGGGGACCCTTGACTTTGCAAGGGTTGATCTCCGTTATATGTTGCTCCTCTTTCATCCAATGTTGGATGCTGTGAGCTATAATGGAATGACATGACCACTTAAGAAGAATTGCTATCCCGTATACCTCTGATCGAATCAATAAACCTCAAATATCAACTATGGTTCAATTGCTGATACCTTGTTAAGCGTCAAATGTATCCTTATATGTTTGATTCTTCCGCGTTAAAGCACCCGAATTCAATCCACCAGTACCCTTGATAACTGTGTGAATCCCTCGTGATTAAGCAATGATGTTGCAATGCCCTGAGCCTGACAATATTATTAGCCACTAAGTGCTTCAATTTAACAGAGCGCTGAATGTTGATCTGTGTCAATTGTTGACGGGCTCTTCCACTATTAAATTGCTAATGTAATACTGCAACTGAAATCTCCAAATTCACTCTTTATCAGTCGGAATTGGTGACGCTTCTATTGTGAAAGGTCACGTGGCATGCTCTTAGATACGAGGGTGAAAGAAATATGTGACCCTACCGAAAATTTACACAGAACGAATTCGCGAACGAAATACTTGGTGATTATTATTATCCAGACTACTACATAGAGGTATGTTATGGTGTAAAAGAAGCGGTGAAACATACACGTATAAGACAACAGACATAAGATGAACGTTTCCACATCCACCGCTGGTATCAAGAGAAGAACCGTCAAGTCACTAAATGAAGAAGAAGAAAACGCTGCCAACCTACATTTGGGTCCAGAGTTCGACATTAAACAATATACACACGATGGTGAAGTCACAGATCTTATTGCATTGAACCTATCGGAGGCCAGAATCATTATAAGAAGTGCATTGAAAGAGAGAAAGAAGATAATGGGTCCTAATGGTGAAATCAGAGACCAAGTGATGGACCAGGGCGATGAAGAAGACGAAGAAGACGATGATAAAGACGATGATAATAATGAAATAGCTAAAGCCGCCACAGCTGTTGGTGCTAATGAAGTGTTGAAGAAGACATTGGATTACCTAAGTGTCTTTGCTAGATTTAGAGATGCTCAGACATGTTCAGCAGTGGAACAATTGTTGAAATCCCCGGAAAATTCTAATCTCCATCCATTTGAATTGGCACAATTAGGTTCATTAGCATGTGATGATGTTGACGAGGCCAAGACTCTAATACCTAGTTTGAATAATAAGAAAGAAGATGGTGAGCTACAAAACATGTTGAACCAATTGTCAAGATTGGAAACACCTTATTGATTCTACAATTCCAGTGTAATATAGAGAAAAAAACAAAACAGACAAAAAAAATCGATCATGAAGCAATATTAATAGTAGTAGTACTTTTTCTAATATGTCCCCTTTTCCTTGAGGAATGTTTTCCCACCTGTTTTCCACCATCTTGGCAAACAGCTATGTTCCTCAATATCCACCACACTTTCATCATTAGGATCACAGACACATCTTTTACTCAATCTAACGCCATTACTACTTGGACAATTCCCGAATGGAGCATGGAAATAACCCAAGTCTTCGAAATAATGGACTTCATTTTTATCCATCAATAATGAAACACCTAGTGTATGCACTGGTGCATCACCCCATCTTTCATAGTAAAACCCACCTTTACTATCCAAGTATTTGAAAAACTCTTCATATGGTTCAGATCTGAAGAAGTTTAAATCACCAATCTCGAAATTACTCCAGAAATGACACAAATTATAATCATTAGGTAGGTCCAGTCTAATATGCATACTTGATAGAGACGATGTATCCGTTATGAATTTCATCGAATTGTTTGGATGTAAATATTGTGGATTCTCCTCGACGAAATCCATCACCGTGTCGTATAAAGTCGGAATAGTCTCCTCATACTCATGAATAGCAATCACGAACCCATATTTTTTCTTATTTTCTCTCATCAACTTGAATGGATCATATTCGAAATCACAATAATAACTCACACTAGGCTCCACTCTGAAATAGTAATCATACTTCATTAATAATTCCTGCTTGTAGAAAAAACCCGAGTTGAAACGACACATGTTTCTATAACTCTTGGAATTCCCATACAACACTTTCGAATCCTCCATCTCTTGTAAGATCTGTTCAAATTTTGTCTCATTGATCCACGAAGGTCTATCCCAATCCTCACTCGGTATGAGACCATATTCTGTCTTCCCCGATGCCATTAATGATGTGGCCTCGATGAATTCCTCTTCAAAGGGGACATCGTTCAAAAAAGTCCATGGATACCTATACTTTTTATTAAACCTATCCTCCAAAGATCTCATTGCTTCCAAAGCGCTATCCAATTCCCAGTTACGGACAAGCATCACTATAGTGGCATTTTCACGACCTGGTGTGATCTCGTCTCTGTCCTCATGTATCAGTAGTTTCTGCGAGTATGAGTTCGTGGCTAGTTTCGGTCTGAATATGGCCTCGGGGTCATAATTGAACAGTTTCGTTTCTCGTATGATTTGGTAGTAACGGTCAAATAGTTCACGTTCGTAAAGCACGCTGTTCAATTTCTCCTTGAACAGGTCTGTAGTCTGTAGGAGGAATGCTGCGATGCATGTTATCACGATCCAGACTTTCTGAAAGAACCTCATTTCCGTGGTGATCCTTCTATAGTAAGTCCTCTAATATAATAGAGCTTCTCATGATGAACTTTTGTACCTGGCGTTAAAAGGCGTTGGTTGTTTATTGTGCAAAACACATTCGCGAAGCACCCGAGATTTTCACTTATAGAGATTTTATTATTATGAGATTGCACTATGAATTATTGAAGTTCAGGACAGTCAAGGTTACAATTTGGCACATTCCACGGGGATTCAGACGGTATAGAACTGGTGATATTTATTAATTGGTAGGGATAACTCACACAGAAAATGGCACGCTATGAACAGAGAGAACTCTTGGAACAGTTGATGGGCAGAGACATGCTAATCAATCCATCTCGCCAGCGAAGAGAACTAGGTCTTTCAGACCCGAAGATATGCAAGAGTTTCCTCATGGGGATCTGTCCCTTTGACCTGTTTAGTGGTACGAAGCAAGACATGGGCCGTTGTAACAAGATCCATTTGGAGAAACATAAACTACAATACGAAAGGGAATTAGCACAGGGGAAACAGTTCCCCGAGTTTGAAAGGGATGTGATATCGAACCTTAACAGGTTCATTATCGATGTGAATAGAAAGATCGAAGTCGCTTTGAAAAGATTGGAACATACACCTGAAGAGAAATTGAAAATAAGTGAAGCAGCTAAAGAACTTGAGATTGTTGATTCGAAAATCAATATAATGATCCAAGAGATTGAAAAATTGTCTGAGAATAAACAGGTCCTCAAAGCACTGGACCAAAGTGTCAAACTGCAAGAATTGTCAGTCAAGAGGGAATACCATATCAAGAAGCTAAGAGACGTCACTGAGAACGCAGGACAGAGCGCACAGCAGAAACTACAAGTTTGTGAGATCTGTGGAGCGTATCTCTCGAGGTTGGATAGTGATAGAAGGTTGAGTGATCATTTCTTGGGGAAGATCCATTTGGGGTACGTACAGATGAGGAATGTGCTCGGAGAGTTGAAGAGGAAGCATAAATAGATTCTACATAGATTTCAAAAGGTAACAAAGAGATGACTCAGACAATGCCATATATGTAAAACAACATCCAATACACACACATATACTGTGTTCATAGAAACGTCGACGATCTAACCTCTTTAGTCCAGGGCACAGGATCCACACTCGTACTCCCTTGATTGAAAACAGCCGCCTGTATTGGGCTTGTTGAACCTAGCACCGTGGCGAAAAAGGCTGATCTCGTGTGTAATTGAGGGTTCACTATTGCCTGTATTGGCGGCAGGACCGTTGAACTTGTTGTGCGTAATGGTGGTAATTGTATCACTGGTGGTTTTTCATCCTTGAGTTTTGGCAATGTTGTTGTTCTTGTTGTTGTTATATCGGGTTGTGGTATGCTTGGTGTAGGTGTAGTTATTGGTTTTGGTTGTTCAACTGGTTCAGTGGATGATATCGATGATGCGGATGGTGAAAGGGATGGTGTGGAAGAGTCAGCTGTAGGCAATGGTACCCATTTTCTCTTGTTGGAAGTGGTAGTTGTTGCTTCACTCTCCTGGCTTATGGTGTGCTGACTATGGTGCTTCCCGAAGTTAGCACAGACTGACAAGTCATGTTCAGGGTTTATTATAATGACGATCCATTTCGAATGCTTTATCGAGAAACTGACTCTCAATCTGAACGGACACGAAGGGTCATGAGGCAGTCTCTTGACTCTCTTGTAGACACGGGCACCATCCACAACCTTGGAGACAGTGTGTGTTCTTGGTGGATACGATTTCTTGTGGAAGTTTCTGCATTTGAACACAATCTTGGAATTATCGGACCTCTCTATAACCAAATTCACTCCTCTTGGTTCTAATTGCTGATGGATCCATGGTTTCACCTCGTCTCTTGACTTGAACTGAGGTATTGGGCCTAGAGCCTCTAGTATTTCATCGTTTGTTGTGATTCGTTCGCCGGATTCTCTTGCTTGGGTCATTATCTGTTCAGTTTTGTTCTTATAGATCATGGAGAAATGCGAACCCCTTTGTGTGTGTATGCTTCAAAAGTGTTGTAGAATCAGGGTCTTTAAAATTAGCCTTGTAATAATATATCAACGTATTGTACCACTGTACTCTCAAGTGTAAATAGATTCAACTAAGAAACAACACTCTAGTTAATAAGGAGTCCTATAAAGTCTGAAAACTCTCAACAGCTTTCTGAGCGTTTTTTTGGTTTTTGTCTTTTTTGACGGAAGAAAACCCAAAAATTCAAATCTGCACAGCGAAAAATTTAAAAAAAAACCAGCCTGTCAGGTGCCTTGCAATTCTAATCCACGCAAGATAAGCAACAAAGACACAACAACAAGAGGACAACAAACGAGATGATCAAGAGGTATAGTATATCTCACTGAAGAGAGCGTCTCTGGTTGTATATAGAACGACTACTCCTAGTCGTATTGTCTATTGTTGGCTCCTTCTCTCGTATGACACCCCGAAATTTGCTTTTTATGCGGGTGTTTTTTTGTGTTGCACGATTTCCAGGGATTTCAACAATCCGTGATGCTGCCAGACACCCTTTTCGGGTGACCCACTAGGGAATTGAGGTGTACGTAGTTGATTTCTTATACGTAATTAATTGACTAGCAACAGAATGATAGAGTAACCATCTACTGTTTACTGGTGGATACGTACCTGTCTAGTATATACACTGAGAGAGTACACTGGGTTTCTAACTTTTCCGGGTGTGGAGCTCGGAATATTCTCGGAATTTAAACTTGTCCATTTCAAGGGGGGCAAATCACCAGGTCTCAATTACAAATTGGAAGGGTGGTGAGTGGTTGTACACTTGTCATATTGGAATAGCAAATCAGGGTGCCGGGATAGTTCTTATCTTGAATCGCTTGTGTATACATACGTAATCATAGAAATACTAACGATGCTTTCCAGGACACGGGAACTGAATCAGCGCATATCAGTAGTACGTGAGAGCCTGTGAAAAAGAGGATTGCACCAATGTCTGTATTGGAAGCAGTACCCTAATGAGTTTCTGTATAGGTGACACAACTAACCGCTGCGCTGCTGAGGTATTCAATAGTCGTAATTGGTGGGAGATGTGGTTCAGTAGCACTTCGTTGAACTTCAGGCAGTTCATCTCTTATCAGACTACTTGGATGTGGTAGTTAACTAGTAGTGTTTGCTCGTCTCTAATTTAAAGGCCCCGGCTCTTTCAACACTTTCCTCCAGCGACAGCATTTCACCTCTTGTTGTAGTCTTGGATGCCGATACCGATAGAGATGATGAATGTGCTAAGTCAATAGGCGACGAGTTAACCTTCATTTGTACAATGAATCGTCTTTCGATCATGAGAAAGTTTTCACATACCGTCTCGCCATGGCCAGAATTCATTATAACATAGACCCATTTCTTAAGCTTTTAACTGTACCGAACTTTGAGTCTGACCGAACAAGATGTAATGCCTGATTGTAACTGTACTATATCAGAGACACAATTGACACCCACGGCTCTTGAGATTATTTGTATTTTGGATCCTTTACGTCGAGAGCTTTTGCACCTAAAGATTACCTTAGTGCTAGTCTCTAGAGCAAGATTGGATCAGTTTAGAATATTGTGATCATTGCTGATTGGCTGAAATACTGCTTACGTAACATAACTCTATGCCGAACTTTTCGGAGGTGTGGCCGTAACGTTTTCTATATCAATACGATAATCAACCTATTTGATCCCTATACGAGTACTGTATACGCAGCTCAAATATCAGTAGTTCATATCAGCCTTCTTGTGTTTCAACAGTCCAATTTATAACCAATTTGTGACTTTTGTAATCCCAAATTTATATATACTTTTGAGAAAAGGGGGATCTGTAAAAATTCTTATACACTTTAAAATCATACTTTCCTAAAAAATTAAAAATTTGGAAAGTGATCCCACAGCCTGGAAAAAGTACTGCATACAAATAGCACTTATAAAAACCATGTTTTCTGGTTCTCTCCCCTTCAAGCTGCTTCATAGCCGGTGAAAATGCTAAGTTTTATGTCACAAATTTGAGATGTGCGCTTACCACTATTAGTCAGCTCTTATGTCATACTCAAATATCAAATATCCCTGCATGACGTAATTGTTGTATTTAAAAGATCCGGAAACACACATCCGATATCTCCTAGGCAACTGAAAAGAGTTCTCTTTGTTTTGATCGTTAGAGCTGGAACGTGGAACTTGGAACTTCGAATTTAAAATACCACTATCAGCAAACTCCAGAGTAGTCAAAAAAGAAGGAGCTTCAATACTATGGTACTAATCTTATTGGTTCCAACAGACCAAAGCTTTTCATTGAGGAATTCATACAAGTTGAACAGAAACTTGTGGGAGTTGAGCAGCTATGTTGATTTACTGAGGCATAAATCGAAAGGATCTTAAAAACCACCCATAGGAGAGAAGTAATTCGGAACTCGCAACGGCATCTAGCAGGTGAAGTAAGTCTCCCGTGATCTTGTTTCCTTGATTTAAGCTATCTTAGATACAAGTATTTGATCCACGGAAACAGACGTTATCGGAGTGGTTTTGACGCTTGAAGATTTAATCGAAAAGACCATTATCTCTTTCGAGGAGAAGCTTACAATGGTATCGCTCCCGCAATAGAGATCATGTTTTTACACATGAGCACTCATCGTTTCCACCAACTTGCAGATGTTTCCATCGAAGGATTACTCATGTCAGCACGGTTTCCAAAACAGACACATGACTCGATTATTTTATCAGATACAACTCTGAAACAAAGTAGACACCCTACAAAAGTTAAGGTCTCAGATGGAAATGGCCACTGATGCGCACCTTATGACACCTCTAACTCTCGATTATTCATCTGGGAACACAGTCAAATCCTGGAAAAACCTGTTTTTGACGTTTTTGTGTAAAAAACCCAGTTTTTCAGTTTTTGGAGGATCTTAGTCGAGAGAGTGACTCTATAGAGCCCATGGATATCCTATCAGGTGCGCATTTCGAGCATCCCGGTGCTCAATGCTTAACCAGCTCTGTAGCGCCTCATTTGCAAAAGTTATAGCCAAAACTTTGATTTGCAAAAACCCGGTTTTTGTCCAAATCACCACAGCAACGACGATTACTACCGACACAAACATGCTACAGCAACCAAAA